>ML798558.1:403197-420302 GCA_009831015.1 Picea engelmannii | reverse complement strand
GCCTTTAGCCTTCCTTTATCCAGATTGACTTGGGGACGTCTCCCTTGGACTTGCCCTCCTAAATAGAAAGAGCCCCCCATCGAGGTGACAGTGGGTGGGGAAGCTCCTGTTACGCCGGTTTCAAGCCCTGACTCAAGCCCTTGAAATTATCCTACAAACCGTGCGATAACACACACCTCCTACTTTTCTTTTTGGGGATGAAGATGTGTTTTTGTATGTACAAATGACTATCTTCCTACTTTTCTTTTTGGGGATGAAGATGTGTTTTTGTATGTACAAATGACTATCTTTACTTCTTACCACACAAATGATTATATATATATATATATATATATATATATATATATATATATATATATATATATATATATAATTGAGTTATATATTATATATTAGCTTAAATTTATTTAAATTTTATTAAAATGATTATTTAAACATTTTATTTAAGATGGACATTAACAAGTTTTATTTATGGTTAGATGTAGAAATGGGTTTTTGTTATTGGTACGTTTTTTAAATATTAAGTATCTAATCCATATTAATTATAAAAGAAATTACACATCTCCATTAGATACTTTTCAACTCAATAAGATACCTCTCAACTCAATGAGTGTTAATAAACATAATTAAATAATCTCAATTATAAATAAATATTATATAGATTTATGATATATCTTATCAAATAAGAATTAAAATATGAGAGAGTCAACATTATTTCATACAAACAAATATATACATCAAGCTTGGTTTAAATATAGTCACACTATTTGCCAATTGAATTGAAAGATTATCTTATCCATAGACCAATTTAGAAAACTTTAATGAAGAGAATCTCTCACACTCACAATCATAATTCACAACTTTCTCATACATTAATCACTAAAACAAATAAGAGTGACACATTCCAACAATAAAATAATATTATGATAATTGGCTTCTAAATAAGCCATTAAATTACCAAATTATAAACAAACAACAACCAAAATGAAATAATACAAAATCATGTTGAAAACAAAAACTTTATGAAATAATACAAAATCATGTTGAAAACAAAAACTTTATGAAAAGCTCTTGTGAGGTCACACCATCATCCCTAACACATATATATATACACGAAAAACTTTAAAGAATATTGCACTACATCTTAACTTTATTTATTAATTAAATTATAATAATAATAAATTCATTAAAAATTAATTACATCATTTTCAAGGATATGTAAAGCATAATGTTCAACAAGTCAATCTTGATAAAATTCATTAAAAATTAATTACATCATTTTCAAGGATATGTAAAGCATAATGTTCAACAAAGTCAATCATTTAATGAGGGAGATTTTTAGTTTACGCTAAGTAATCTTCATTCATCAATTGGTAAGTAATATTTATTTAATAAGACATGTATGTAATTTATAAGGTCACTCTTCTTCCCAAGCTCAACCATAAATGTGATGAAATTTGTATTCTCCATGCACATGTTTAGTTTGGTGTGGAATTCTATTATTAAATTGGCTTTAGATTTATATCTTAGTGGAGGTGGGATAATGGTGAAACGTTGTGGAAGGTTCAAGAGGGAATAAAGGGTGTTTCTCCTCTTTGATGTGAGACGATAGGACCATTACACAATTCTTGTTAGGTGTGATATTGCTTACAGGTTGGTCACTCTTAATTTTTTTATTGTTTTATTTGTGGTTTTTAGCTCTGAATTTATGTAAGCTTTGAGTATATGGTGCTCTGTATCTTCTAGTGTTGAGGCTTTTGGGGGTCAAGTTTCTTCTCCTCTATGAAATTATAGGATAATTTTTGAAGAATTTACTTGTGTTTCTTTATTTTTCAATGCATGGATAGTATTATGGTTTTTGGTTTCATTTTTTTGTAATGGTTATTTTTACTTTAAAGGATGATTTGGGTTTTTGGTTATCTCTTTTCCCTTGCAATTACTTTCTATTCTCCATTGTTTAGAAATCTTTCGATTTCAAAATTGGAAAAATGGATTATCGAGAACAATGTGAAATGAGAAGGATATTATGATAAAGGTATGATCACACGAGGAAATGATAAAGGTAATAGGACCCCATACATTTTTTTATAGCTAAGGTAAATGACAATGAGGAGCATGTCATTTCTCGGGTTGCTTTAATTATGGGGATTTTGGAACAATTAAAAAAATAGATTGGCAATCTTAAGGATGAATGTGTTATGTTAATAAACTTGGTTGTCCATTTGAGAAATTATGCTTATTATGGGGCCTCAAATCATATGGAATTAGTAAATTTTGGAGACTTGGAACTTAGAGAGGATGATACAATCAAACAACTTTTTGAAGCCATGGATATTGGTGAGTAGGAATCATGCTACCTAATCAGATACCACAATAAGCTACTAGCCACCGTATCCTTTGAATAGATTATGTTCTATAAATTTATATACATTTTAGGGAGTCTCTATAGAATATATAGTAGCAGTAGATACTGGGAAATGTTGTAAGAAGAAGAAGAAGGATAATCATTTTATGATTTTGATTTTTTTGGTTTGTTATCACGAGAATCCAATCACTTAATCTTTGTTGAAATCGTACTTTTGGATTGATGAGATTGTTGTTTTTAATGAAAAAATATATATAATAACATACTTCGTTAAATGTCCATTAGATGTAGCTTGGGTGGTTGGGAGGAATGATTGTTACCCTCCCCACCAAGGTTCAATTCCTTGTGAGTGAAATGTTTTTCCCTTAATGGGTCTATAAGATGCTCCTGTTTTTTAGCCCCCAATATTCTGAAAATGATCGACCTCTCCATGTTCTCTCATAGATTTGGGGGGGACTATTCGCGGACGTAGCGAGCACTTATATTTTGTACCATGAACCACATGAAAAAAAAAACATACGTCATTGAATGTTAAATCATATAATGGATAACTTATAATATACTATAAACCATATGCATTGGGTTAACTCATATAACAAATAGCTTATAATATACTATAAACCCTAGGAATAAGCAAATGCCTAGCATGAAACTTATGAATTAGTAAGGACCGATACATCCAGAGACACACCCGCAGAGTGTGTATCCTTCTAGCCTCATCACAATGGGTCAACATGTCACTTATGGGAATTGAACCCGGGTAGGGAGGAGAACAAACAATCCACACAACCACCTAGATCGTCTTTGTATCCGAGAGAAATAAAGATGTATTATTTGTATGGGGATTAAGATAAGCCAATACTAATGATGTAAGCTATAATTTTCAATGATTTATAACTAAGGAGGTATCTATGGTTGGTGATTCTCTACGATTCTCAAGATTTTGCAAAACAAAGTGGTGACCTCTCTTCCCTATTGTTCATTGAATCATTGCTATGGCACATGAATTTGAAATTGTCTCCTACTTCCATATGTTGAGAATTAACAACTCAAAAGTGGATCACATATTTAATCTCTAAGTACGAAGATAATCTTAAAGATAAATTTTAACTTCATATAATTAAACTTAAGTTATAATACAATTTTGAATATCTAAGTAAATTTTAAGACTTGTATTAATATAATATAACACTTTTATCCTTATTATAATATTAATATAAATCATACATGTACACTAAAAAATCCAAATTGACCTATATTTATGTCACCTCTAAATCCATATGGATATAGCTCTTAATCCAATATTAATATAACTCCAACCCCACACACAAGCCCTACTCTTAATATAAACCCATATTCCCTAAATTGCTAATAAATTTTTAAATTATAATATAATCATAAATTTTAACAATTGACTTATATAACTTCTCAACCTTAATATAAAACCCCTCTCTTAACCTCATAAAAATATAATTCCTAATACTTTTAATCTTATACTAATATAACCTTAACTCTATACTATTATAATCTTATACTAATATAACCTTAACTCTATACTATTATAATCTTATACTAATATAACCTTAACTCTATACTATTATAGATTATGTCTCCATATAAAACCCTCACCTTAACCTTAACTCTACATTAATATAAGCCACATCTCTTCCCGAATGTAACACTTATCTCTTGTATTAAGATAACCCTTAAATTCTAGAATAACTCTATGCTCTTCCTCAAACCTTTCCTATAAGTGATAAACTATACACTCTTACCTATCTAGGAATATCGACCTTGATGTAACCCATTAATTCTTAAATATATTAATTAAGAAAGTCATATATTTTAAATAGTATAGTCCCCTTATATGATCATCTATGTTTCTTGTTGGGGATTTGGGAAATGGTCGTATGTTTCTTGTTGGGGATTTGGGAAATGGTCGTACTGTCTTTCATTGGCCATCGTGCAGCAACTGAAAACCTCTCACATATTCATGGGAAAGAATGGTAACGAAACCATATTCTGAATGTGGTGGTATGCCTAATGTAAGCTCGGGTTTTGGACTAGTAGGATAATAATTGAAAACGATAACTTGGTTGCGCTCATCACTAAAACTGTTTTCTATAATATATATATTGTGGGTTGAAACAATTTAGAAGAACAAAGATACGAAGACAGAAATCACACAATGTAGAAATTCGGAGGACTAACAAAAGCTCTTCTCATGATTAACTAGAATATTTAGAACAATGCATTGCATGTTGATGTTTACACTTGTCACTTGTCACCTAGATTATTACATTTGTCAGAAAGACAATTACACTTTACTGCATGTTGATGTCTACAATTGTCACCTAGATTATTATATTAGTCACAAAAGACAAATACACTTGTTACTGACTAAAGACATTTTCCACAACTACAAAATGTGAGTTGTCCACCTACAATAGTGATGGAGTAATTACAATAAATAAGACTCCTTCGTAATTATGAACATCACTTATTCCTAAGGAGTAATTACAACACTCCCCCTTAATTATGATTATCTTTGATTTCTAACTATTGTTTCTGAGAAAAAAACTATTTCTTTCCAAAGTTTTGGTAAATATATTCGCCAATTGTTACTGTGTTTCACAAAATTTCAAATTTATGAGACCATTATTTACTAACTCGCTTATGAAGTGATAGTGAGTGTCAATGTGTTTACTCTTTTTGTGAAACACATGGTTCTTTGATAGTGAAATGGCTGAACTATTGTCACAGAAAATTTGAGTTGACTCCTTTGTTTGATGTTTAAGATCATCCAATAATCTTCTTAACCAAGCTGCTTGACAAGATGTTGAAGTTGTTGCAACAAATTATGCTTCTGTTGAAGAGAGAGAAGTAATAGGTTGCTTCTTAGGTTGCCATGAAATAATATTCTTCCTAGAAAGAGCACATAACCAATGTTCTTTTTCGATCATCATTGCTACCTACAAAATTGTTGTCTGTATAGCCAATTAAACAATTATTTTCAGAATTGGTATAGAAGATGCCTTCATTCATTGATCCTACTATGTACCTCAAGATTCGTTTTTTGACTTTCCAACGAGTATCCTTTGGTGACTCCATGAATATGGAAAGTAAACTAAATGCATGCATAATATCAGGTCTTGTTGATGTGAGGTACATGAGACTCCCACTAAGTTTCTTGTATAGTGTAGGATTGATTTCTCCTCCTTTATCAGATTTACTAAGTTGATTTCCTGCAACTATTGGAGTGTTTGTGGGATTATAGTTATCCATTCTGAACCTCTTGAGGAAATCCTTATCATACTTCTTCTCAATGATAAATATGTAATTTTCTAATTGATCAATTTCCAGACCAAGAAAATACTTCATTGACCCTAAATCTGTCATTTCAAATTCATCTTGCATGGATGTTTTAAATTCATTCAACAACCAATTTCTTGTATATAACATATCATCAACATAGAGGAACACAATTAAAATATTACCATGTTGATCTTGTTTGGTGTAGAGAGTGGGTTCATTATTGCTTCTGTTAAATCCATGGTTGTGAAAATAAGAGTCAATTTGACTGTACAAATCTCTTGGAGCTTGCTTCAAACCATATAATGTCTTCTTCAACTTATACACCTTGTGTTCTTTTCCTTTCATCTGAAACCCTGGTCGTTGATCCAAATATACATCTTCCTCTAATATACCATTCGGGAAGGATGATTTCACATCAAGTTGGTAAATTGACCACTTGTGTTGAGCTGCAACAACTAAAATTGTTCTGACTGTATTCAATCGTGCAACAGGAGCAAATGTTTCTCCATAGTCCACACCAAGTTTTTTAACATAGCCTTTTACAACAAGTATGGCTTTATGCTTGTCCACTGTGCCTTTCTCATTGTACTTTGTCTTGTAAACCCATTTGAATCCAATGTTGGTCATTTATGTTGGAATATCTGCAAGTTCCCAAGTGTTATTTCTTTCAATGGCTTCCATTCCTTCATTCATAGGATCAACCCACTATTTTTCTTTTATGGATTCTTCAAATTAGGTTAGCTGATACGATAGTAAAGAAAAATGTGCTTGATTGATTCGGATTATTTTCAGAACAAAATGAAAGAAGAGATATTATAGTGAAATACACATAAATATTGCAAAAAGTAGAGAGATACAACAATACATGATTTCTATTAATGAAATAAATGTACAAAGAATGTAAAAATACAGAGCGCAAGACTCGCTAGAATGGTGGCAGGTTTATCTTGGAGAAGAGACGTGACAAATACGCTCATTCACAAGATGAGTATAATGAGGATCTGAAGGCATTTTTATAATAAATATGAATTTCAAAACCTTAGACATAAAAAAACATAACCCTAGGAGATGAAACACCAAAAGTCATGTGGGCCCCGTTGGGGTAAGTTAGTACATCAACTTCCCGGGGTCTTAAATTTAGCATACGATCTCCATTTTTAGGCATTTCATAGTTCGTTGGAAAGGTCTTTTCGATAACTATGAATTATGTCATAAAACTCTGACTCCGTCTACAGTTTGACTGTGGCAAGCCAAGAAAACACTGTTTAGGGCCCCAAATGGCCCTGAAAGTACAAAAAGATGTACTGACATGAAAAATTACAAAATAAGCTAGTTGGAATAGGTGGGAGGCCACCAATATGCACTTGGATTTTGTTTAGGGCTTCAGGAAAACCCTGAAAGTGCAAAACCTACAATTACAAAGAAATGTCCCCATTACATAGAAACGTGTTGAACTAAAAACTGTCAGGATGAGCCAGTTGAAATTTGGAACAAGTGGGTTACCACCAATATCCACCTTGATCAATATGTTAGAAATAAAGATATGTGATCATTTTTCCATAGACAATATAAAAATATTGCCACCCAACCATAGGCACAAAGTCCACCCTGAACACCTTAACCTTGTTAGACAGAATAATTCTGAAAGAAGATCGATAGACAACCAAGGTAGCACACCTTTCTCCAAGGTTAGAGCACTAAGAAAAAATAACCAAAGACCAAGAAGAAATTACAAACCATAGCCAAGAGAAATTCAAACCAAAATCCAAAATCCCAGTTGCAGCAGCTGTAACTGCACTCCCTCTCCAAACTTGTGCACCACTAGTATTATGCAGTTGTTAGAGTGAGAGTGAAAAATGAGCTCTAGTTCTCTCTATTTATACTGCTCTATCTCACTTGACTAGGCCGACTTCTCTTTCTGGAGGATAATAACTCAATATTAAATATTCTATCGACCCTACTTCTCTTCTAGGGTTATTATCCAATATTTTAGGGTTTCTCTTTCTTCTCGAAATATTCTAGTCTTGTCAAAGGTTACACATGGAGGTTAATACCTCCCACTAATACCATAATATCAACACTCCCTCCTTGATATGGAGGTGTTAAAGGAAATGGTATTGAGTACAAACAAACCATTCAATTAGTAGCATGATCATAGCCACATAGGCTATCTCATGATCGCATAGATCAACTCACGAGAAACATCATCACTATCAATATCATCTAATAGCATGAACCACATCATATCTCGAATCCATACTCCATCTGATTAATTAGTCATGATTCTAAATAAGTCACTCACTCCACAAAGTGATACAAGAACCTTTCTTCTAATCCAGACATATGTCCTAGAAGAATAATTGTTCCAATAGATGTTGGAAGCCACGCCATGGGCTACAAGGACTATTCTTATAATTTGGACATACATCCTAGAAGAATGACTATCCTAGACCATTTTCCCTTCGACTGCTACTGTGAACTAAGGGAATGTTTTTTTCTACCAACAATCTTTCAACCTAAACCATCCTCCATAGGAAGGATTTATGTCCACCAGCAATATGTCCTACCTAGACCATTCTCCACCTGGAGAATGTTTGTCCATCAACACACTGACTATCCATCTAGCTGGAAATCATCTCCAACACTAGTGGTAGTCTCCATGGAAATTAGAATAATGACATCCAATAGAGAACAACTATGTCTATCCATAGTAGTACACAACTGCTATCTAATGGTACACAACAACACCTAGTATCACACAACTACTAACTAGTGACACATAGTCACAACCAGTGGAACACATCCACCACAGTAGCATACAACTACTGTCCAAAGACATACAGTCTCCACAACAATCATATCATTCGATATCAACTTGCATAACAATATCATGATATAGGTTATGGAAGAGTATCTACCCTCAAAAGGTAAAACATCAGCCATGGGATATCTGGATTATTCTTCCCAAGCATATAAGAAAAAATTTCCTTGATTTTTAAACCTTGACCATTCACCTAACTGGGCCATTCCTCTGGTACTAATCATAGTGCAAACTGGAGAGAATGAGGCTGCCCTAGAGAATTATTGTACCTAATTGTTGAACCTAGACCATTCACCTAATTGGGCCATTCCTCCATTAATAACCACGGTGCAACTTAGAGAGAATGAGTCTTCCCTAGGGAATGGATGTTTGGACCATTTCCTATGGAAATGACTATCCTGCACCAACCTCCAAAACAAACCATTCTTCAAAATTGCTCACAACTGTGAACTTTGAAAGAATGACTGCTCGACGAGGCAGACCATTCTACTTGACCACTACTTAGAGTGACTGCCAAGAAGAATGAGTGCTCGACGAGGCAGACCATTCTACTTGACCACTACTTAGAGTGACTGACAAGAAGAATGAGTGTCTTATACCATTCCCCACATTGTCCATAAGGGGAATCGTTGTCTATGGTACATCAACAATCTATCGGACCATTTTCATTACGAAAATGATTGTTCGATTTGGACCTTTTTCGAACTAGAAAATGAATTTTCGTTAGAAATCTTGAACCACTTTCCATATTGGAGAGGAACTGCCCAACCTGGACCATTTTCTGAACTGAAAAATGATTTTCCATAAATAACATATCAGTGCTCCCTCCCAACCTGGGAGTAATCACTTCCTTTTTCAATAAGGAAGTCATCTCCACGAGACCTAGCTTGTTCCTTAAGTATGCAAAATTTTCATTTTAGATAGAGGATTTACCAAAATATATGTTATCTTCTCATCTGAGGAGATATACTAGAGAACCGGTTCTCCCCTCTGGACTTTATCACAGAGAAAATAATGCTTGAACTCAATGTGCTTCAACCTGTCATGGAACACTGAGTTCTCTGAAAGCTTCACACAACTCTTATCATCACAATATATCACGGTCAAATCCAACACCTAATCAAATAGTCCAGAAACCAACTTACAGAGCCACATTGATTTCATACAAGCATCACAAGCTGCAATATACTATGCTTCTGCAGTGTCGAGTCCATCAGACTTATATTTCTTGCTAGCCCATGACATCATGGAAAAGATCAAACTAAAACATATCCAAGTAGCACTTCTTCTATCATCTTCACTCCCTTCCCAATCTGAATCGATAAATCCATGAAGTTGTATATCATAACTTAAACATCCCACAAAACAAATATCCAACTGATTATTCTCCAAATACATTAATGGGCCAATCAATTGTCGATACGGAGATGGGTATACTGGGTTAGAGTCTCTCAACTTCTTCAGATCTGTCATCATGGGAGTTTTCCATGGATTTTCAATCCATTATCATGGAATTATAAAGAACCATTTCAATAAACTTCCTCTATCATAAAAAAAATTCACCATGCTTCTGTTGTACATGAGAGGATCTGCACCTGGTTTTCTTGAATCCATACATGGTCTTCTTCCATATGCATACAAGGGTCTCTTTCTGGTATACCTCAAAACCTTGAGGTTTCTCTACATACACTTCTTCTTCAATTACTCTGTTGAGAAGAACAATATTTACATTCATTTGATGTAAAATCCAACCCATGGATACTGCAAGAGATATATTGGCTCGGGTAGAGGTATATCTGGTTACTAGAACAAGTTGTCATCATATTCGTCTCCATCCTACTGGGAGAACCCTCTATACCTGAGTCTCACCTTGTATCTATCAATGATTAAGTCTTTTTCACAATACATTGTTCTTCATCACAACTTCCTTCCATTCCTTCTGCTTGAATGCTTCTAGTGGGTTCAAACTGGTTCAATTGGTTGTTCTGAATTTTGTTTCTTTCTTGGAATCTTCATGTTCTTCCTCATGTTTCTCTTCAATGTTGGAGTCAATTGAATATTATATAGATTACATTCCCTTCTTTCCTGAAGGACCCAACCTTCTTCCATAGGAACATAAATGTAGATGGAGAACCAAGGATATTCAAGACTTCTTTTTGAAAAACACTTCTTCTAGATTCAAACTCACCACGTGCTTCTTATCATGGATGTTGCTTCCAATGAAGAGCATGGATATATACTTCATATTTTTTATGGATTCTTCTTTCAATGGATTATATCGTTGTGGATTATCGCCCTCCTAATCCCAACTTCATTTATGAATGAGCAATATGCATGCTCTTCTTTTGGAATTCTCTGATCAACTCCCTCCATCTGAGAGAGTCCATGCTTTCGTCTGCTACATCTCTCTTTGCTTTCTGCAAAGTTTTTATTCCTGACTTCCTTCGAGTCTGAATCCTCTGAGTCTCTTTAAGTTTGTTTCTATCTGTTCTGATTAATGTCCATATGAAATTTGTGTCATCCTTATAAACCTCTTCTATGACAGCTTCCGCAAGGATTGTTCATTAGAAGGGTACCTGCCCGAAACAAGAACAACAAGAGAAAACAAGAAATATCTATCTAGAGGAGATGTTAGTTCATATTGTGAACAAGTACAATAAGAATCTATATCGATAGTATTCATATGCAGTGAAGTATTCATTGCACCTAGAAATAATAGAATCTTTCAAAGATTTCTTTTCACAATTGTAATGTAGCAACTATCACCCTTGATATACACAAATTTGAATCTTAACAATTTAATCAAACGTGAAGCCTCAACTTCTATGGAGGCTTTGCATGTTCCTCTGAATGCATTGAATTCAAGATTACAGCTTGGAAAAGCTCTGTAATACTTTTCCTGCAAACACACTCATGTTTTGCTAGATGATATAACTTGGATAACATATACAAGTGCATAACTTTGAAGTCTTGTAACATCATCCATCTTATCTTCCAATCTGAAATTAGATACCATATTGACAAGAAGAGATTAGAAAATCAATCGAAATATTCAATGATTAGAACAAGCTAGAAACTATAAAATTTCAACTTTGACCACAATATCAATTTGACCAGAAGTCAACCTTTGACTTTGACCAGTCAACCTTTGACTTTGACTTTGAAAAAAATTCAAACCTAATGTTTTTGCTACATGAGAGTACCAAGAGATGGGATAGGCTAGGGAACATTGGGATGTTAAGGAATTAGGTCAAACATTTCATCATAAGTGCTCAAACACAAGGGTTAAGGTTTGTTGCAACTGCATAATCAGAAAACCTAGCCACAATTGTAATTGGTGCCATAATGATCTTAACAAATAAGTTCCCAATCTATCTTCCAGTGGTTAGATTGTCTAAAGATAGTGTGGGCCCATAACCTATTAGAAATAAAGATATGTGCTCATTTTTCCATAGACAATATAGCAATATTGTCACCCAACCATATGCACAAAGGCCACACCCGAGCACCTTAACCTTGGCAGATAGAATAATTTTGGAAGTAGACCAATAATCAACCAAGGTAGTGCACCTTTAACCAAGGCTAGCGTAAAAATCAAGAATAACCAAAGAACGCGCATAAATTCCAAACCATATCCAAGAGAAAGTCCAACCAAAATCCAAAATCCCAGTTGCAGTAGCTTTCGCTGCACTCCCTCTCCACACTTGCGCACCACTAGTTTTATGAAGTTGTGAGAGTGAGACTGAAAAATGAGCTCTAGCACCCTCTATTTATACTGCTCTATCTTACTTGACTGAGCCAAATTCTCTTTCTAGAGGCTAATAACTCAATATTAAATATTCTCTTGAGCCGACTTGTCTTATAGGGTTATTATCCAACATTTTAGGGTTTTTCTTGCTTCTTAGAATATTCTAGTCTTGTCAAAGGTTACACATGGAGGTTAATACCTCCTACAACTACCATAATATCAACATAATCCTCCCCTCTTAGGAAGCAATGGTCTCCATTTCATTGAGTACACGAGAAAGAGGGGAAAGCATTTTCTGAATCTGAATCTTGGTGAGTTGCATGCGTTGTTGGAGAAGTTGCGTTGTGTGATCTATGGAAGGTTGGCACGAACCTATTGTTGGTGGGGTTGAACTTGTTCCACCAACCTGTTGTATCTGGGATTGACGGGGCATTGTGTAGGCACCATCATAGGTGAAGAAACAATATCGTCTTTTTCTAATGAAATCTTCTTCTATTGGATAGAAGGTGTTGAGGTTGTAGTGGTTGTAGTGGCCTTTTGTGCATCCTTGGAACAAACTGTGAATATGATGAATTTTGCAGTATGAGAGATTACCTTGTGACATTGTTTTGGTGGAAAAATAGTCATAACTACCTCTGGTATACTGTAGAGTTGATGCCCAAGAGTAATAATGGCACTACAAGGTCGAGACTCATAAACAACATGACATTTTCACATATATGGTTGGACCAAAACAACATAAAAATACATCAATAGGGGAAAAATCACACACTAAATCACCCTTGAAGGGTTGCATGTCATAAGACAGGTGACACTACTGGTTGAAACAAAGATCTCATCCCTAGTGAAGCCACCCGATGTTGTATGGTTGCGGGTGTGGGGTTGTCGACAACCCCAACAATTTGACGATCTCAACTAAGATGAGGTTCTTATGCATGCCGCTATCAACAATGAAATGTAACAGGGTCCCCTTCACTCACATCTGTGAATGGAAGATGCACTCCCCCCTTCAGGCTCTACTGGTCCTTCTTGTTGAATTGTTGCGATCGCAACAGTAGCATTGGGGTCTATGTCGATGATCTGTCTGTTTTCAATATTTTCTGGATCATATTCTGAATCAGGGTTCGGCTCCTTGTCTTTGACCTCGACTACCAATGATTGTTTCAAGTGAAATTCATCGGTTTTGTGCCAGGGGATTTTGTGGAATTCATACCACTTCCTAGTGTCATTCTTCATATTTCCTTTACCCTTATTTTCCTATGTCTTGGACTGGTTTTCGGGAGGATTTTGGTTAGGGCCATATTTACCATGCTTTGATTATGATGAATTTGTAGACTCGAACTCCCATTTGTTTTGGTGCCTAAATGTTTGCTCGATTTTGACAACATATCGATAGACAGCTCCCAATGATGAGATCTTTAGGAAATTTGTTTTGGTTTGGATGTACCTATGCAAAGCCCCATGGTATTTTAGAACCAGATATCGCTCGGAGTCTTTGATACCCATCTTGGTGTGCAAGGTATGGAAATTATTTTTTAAATCCGACATTGTTTGGCTCTTCTCTTACAACAATGTGGTCCATCTCATGTACTGGTCTTCATAGTTATCAACCGGGTAGTATTGTTTCTTGACTGCATCCACAAAAAAATCCAAAGTGGGTTCAGACCCATATATTCCAGATTCCTTTGTGGAACTTTGTTCCCAGTAAGTTTCCCACGAATGTTTGATATGGATTATATCCATGAGGAGTGTGAGGGTGATATTTTCGTTGTCGAAAAAATTGTGAACAGAGAAATAACCTTCTAGAAAATTTAACGATTTTTCTAAAGAATCTGCATCTATCTTACCTTCAAATTTGGGAATATCAAAATTAACTTGTACCTTGAAGGGAGAGGCTCCTCCTCATCTATTGGATCTCAACTTTAGTGCATTAAAAGTTTTAAAGAATGTGTTTAATAAGTTTGTTGAACACGTGAAATAGCATCAACACAATTAAATGAAATCTATAACTGAAATGAAGCAAACTGAAACAGAAAATAGAATCAGAAAATGAGAGTCACAAACAGAAGTTGTTAACAGAGTTCACCCCCTTCACTGGGCTATGTCTCTGGGTCCCTCTCCAATGGGTACCGATCCAATTAATAGCTTCAAAATGGTACATATGGTTCTGGAAACTCTTAAAAATCAACTTCAACAACTGTAGAACAGAATGTTGGACAAATCCTTCAAGACTCCTCTCTTTAAAATTACAAATTGGACTTCAAAGGACAAAGAAGCCAAATTATAACAGAGTATAGTAGACTTTGCATACAAAAATCATCTGGATAAATTACAACAAAACTCTCCTGTTGCGTACTGGCTGAAACTCCTGTTTATAAAGCTACAGGTCACACGTTCAAACCTGATTTTGTTGCATTTGTTCTATCCCTGCAAGATTTCAAATACAATAGAATGATGCTCTACGTTCTAAACAAGGCTGAATCTCCTATAAATGTGGCTAGAATCATGTTGTTTAAGCGCTCAGTGAGAGGATAGATCATGGGTTCGACTCGACTGCCACTCGTTTTTAGCATAAACCATATATATTATGGTTATTATAACCATATGTTACTTGTTTTACCCACCAAAACGTTACAATAAAGCTGTACGCATCACATGTTATCCACTTGCCATCCCGCCACATGTTTCAACTAACCATATGTTATAAATGGAACCACATCGTATGAATATCCACCAGAATGTTACACATCACCAAACGTTGCAATATGTTATCCAAATGTTATACCAAATATTGCAACAGATCAAATGTTATAACCGCCAGACTTTGCAACGAGCTGTACCAAATGTGATATCCGCCAACTCAGAGCTGTTCCAAATGCCAAAACTGAACCATATGTGAACCAAAACTTGGTGTTTGCAAATCCCGCCAAGTACGTTTCAACTGATCCATTACTATATATGTTATATATTATGGTTATAACACGATATATCATATCATATGATATTCCTCATGTGCTGGAACCATTGAATGTTTAGCGCCACATTTGACGTTACCAACTAACTGTGCACCAAACGTTGCAAAATGCCAGTTGTTAACCACTTGACTGTGCACCATGTCACATAAACATATGATGTTACCACTAACCGTGCACCCATTCCACAAATGTTAAGGGATGGACCGTGGAACCGTGCACCATTTAGCATGGAACATATGTTAAGGCTAGTTTTGCACCATGTGACAAAACATCTCATGCACATAACATTTAATCTGTTTTATATGTTTTTGTAACCATATACATAGAATAACTTTGGTAAAGACCATGTATGCATTAACCTTTTTAAATGTGGTAAAATCATGATATTACCAAACCTGGCATTGTATTGCCACTCCACTTTTTTCCATTGTACCCTTTTTTCTCTTGATTTTGGATCGGTGTAACTTTGATGATGAATGACCCCCTGGATCATTCCTCCCCATTGGAGAGCTTTCAGACCTCCAAAATCCTGGATCACCCTGCAGGTAAGTGAGGGTACAGCTCCCTCACCTTTCCAATCTCCATACATCCTGCCTTGCTTAAAATCTACAATTATTCTCCTTGTCCATGACCAAAGGAGGCTTATACCATTTAAAATTATTTGCATATACAACTGTATTCATTTGCATAAATGGAGATAAGCTCAAACAGAAAGAATTTTTACACTTCTTTTCAAAGATCTCAAAATGATCATAAACAAAATTAAGCTTTTTACCTTTCAATCTTCCCTTGGTGATCTGCAACAAAACTTTCTTTTCAACCTCAAATGGATGATGATTTTCATGCCTGGATTTGCAAATTGCCTGACTCTTCTCCTGTTGTTCTTGCACTATCTGTTGCACTTTTTTCTTTGCATCATGATGTCCACCTCTCACATCTTTTGTGCCGAAAGAAAAGTCCACATGTGACTTCAACAGATAACAAAAACAAGTCTCAAAAGGAGATTTAATGCACTGCATGTGCTTCAACTGTTCACCCCAAACCTTAGGATGTTCATCACAATAATTTTGGAGAAATTGGATGATTGTTATACTTACTACCCATGTTTTCCCAATAACATATGGATAATACATTGTTCTCTTTTCAAGATTAGTGCCCCTAAGACTCCATAAAACTGACCAAAATTGCCCCAATATTTGGAAGTGCCAAACATGTACAATAGTCATAGGAAGCCCAACATGAACCCCAATATACTGAAAGCACAAACTAATTGGTAGTCCCCCATCAAAGTCCCTTACTACATTTTTACAAGGACAAGATGAAGCATGAATAGGTGTGTACAATCCCAACCATTTATCAATAGTATTGCACATCACGCAATTCCTTACATAATCATGAACAGTCTTTTGAATAACCATCCGATTCATGCCAAGATTTGGAAGAGACATGCTTTGCTGCAACTGCACTTCAGGTTGTACATCTCTAGTAAGTGATAGTCTTTCAGGTCCATGTAACAAAGCACCATACTCGGGAACACTTTTAATTAATTCAATTCCATGTTCCATATTACCACTTTCCAATGATTTACATTTAACTGCCATTAATGCAAACTTCCTACTAGCATTCACTATCATTTTCATTTGACTTGTAGTGACTAATGCTAGATTTGTTTTCATACGATGTGCACGAACAATATATTCTGTACCATCTTTAAAAAGATGATATTTGTTCTCCTCTATATAAAAGACTGCTTTCCGGTCATACAAATATGGACTCCCAAGTACAATTCCACAAATATCTAGTGGCACTACATCCAGTTCTACCTCATCCATAAACTTTTCAGTGATTGCAAATTTTAAAACACATTTCTTTGTAACTTGC
>ML798558.1:355548-402419 GCA_009831015.1 Picea engelmannii | reverse complement strand
TCTTTGTTTTCAAATTTAGATGATTTCTTCATAAAAGAATCATTATCATGCTTACCCCTAGCTTCTAAATGTGTAGCTTGAACACATACATCATCCAAATTACTGGGGTTAAACATCAACAAAGTATGTCACAAATAAGAATGAATGCCACCAATATATTTAAGAAGAGTTTCTTGCGTATCCAATGCAACATTCAATGCAATAGCCCTTTTCCTGAATTCATGAGTATATTCTTGAATGCTTTGTCCTTTAGCTTGTCTAAAAGTTTTCCAGCTCATTATTAATTGTTGCATGTGACCTAAAGGATAGAATTACTTTCTTAATACTTCAATGAATTCATTCCAAACTAAAATTATTTTACCATGCTTTCGAAGATCTTGCTGAATCTTGCTCTCCCACCAAGTAAGAGCCATCCCACTCATTCACAAAGTGGCCAACTGAATCTTATAAGGGTCATCATTAATGCCCTGCACCCTGCAGTATACTTCAAGCTGCTTGATCCAATTGTCTAACTTTTCAGCATCTAAATCTCCATTATAAATTGGTAATTCAAACTTTACATCCAATTTGAAATAAGGCATATTAGAATTTGCATTATGTGAATGAGAAGTATGAGAAGAAGAGAAAGTTTGATGAGTTTCAGGAGGATCACCATCACATCCTACTCCTTTACCCTTTTCTTCCTTCTTCACTTCTGCATCTTTGGATGAAGATTCTTCTTCTTTCTTCTTCCTTTCCGCTCGCTCATCGATAAGAAGTTCCATCATGGATTTCGTGCTGATAAAAGCCTCCAAAAACTCAGTTTCGGAAACAACAGGCTTTTCCCATTCTGTATTTCCTTCTTCTTCCCCTCGTGGAGAAGACATGGTTGTTCTCGAAAATGTCCTCCTCGAGCCAATCTCAGGTTCACCTTCTACCAGTTCTCCTTCACCAAGTTTTGACTTGGACCTGGTAAGCATTCACAAACTTTGCACAAGCAGTTAACCTGCTCTGATACCATAACATGATCTGTCGGATCTCAACTTTAGTGCATTAAAAGTTTTAAAGAATGCATTTAATAAGTTTGCCAAACACATGAAATAACATCAAAACAATTAAATGAAAGCTATAACTGAAATGAAGAAAACTGAAACAAAAAACAGAATCAGAAAATGAGAGTCACAAACAGAAGTTGTTAACGGAGTTCACTCCCTTCATTGGGCTATGTCTCTGGGTCCCTCTCCAATGGGTACCGATCCAATTAATAGCTTCAAAATGGTACATATGGTTCTGGAAACTCTTAAAAATCAACTTTACCAACTGTAGAACAGAATGTTGGACAAAGCCTTCAAGAATCCTCTCTTTAAAATTACAAATTGGACTTCAAAGGACAAAGAAGCCAAATTATAACAGAGTATAGTCGACTTTGCATACAAACAACATCTGGATAAATTACAGCAAAACTCTCATGTTGCGTACTGGATGAAACTCCTATTTATAAAGCTACAGGTCACATGTTCAAACCCGATTTTGTTTCATTTGCTCTATCCCTGCAAGATTTCAAATACAACAGAATGATGCTCTGCGTTCTAAACAAGGCTGAATCTCGTGGAAATGTGGCTAGAATCATGTTGTTTAAGCGCTCAGTGGGAGGATAGATCACGAGTTCGACTCGACTCCCACTCGTTTTTAGCATAAACCATATATATTATGGTTATGATAACCATATGTTACTTTTTTTACCTGCCAAAACATTACAATAAAGTTGTACGCATCACATCTTATCCACTTGCCATCCCGCCACACGTTTCAACTAACCATATGTTATAAATGGAACCACATCGTATGAATATCCGCTAGAACATTACACATCACCAAACGTTGAAATATGTTATCCAAATGTTATACCAAATATTGCAATGGATCAAATGTTATAACCGTCAGACTTTGCAACAAGCTCTACCAAATGTGATATCTGCCAACTCAGAGCTGTTCCAAATGCCAAAACTGAACCATATGTGAACCAAAACTTGGTGTTTGCAAATCCTGCAAAGTACGTTGCAATTGATCCATTACTATATATGTTATATATTATGGTTATAACACGATATATCATATCATATGATATTCCTCATGTGCTGGAACCGTTGAATGTTTAGCGCCACATTTGATGTTACCAACTAACTGTGCACCAAACGTTGCAAACCGCCAGCTGTTAACCACTTGACTGTGCACCATGTCACATAACCGTATGATGTTACCACTAATTGCGCACCCATTCCACAAATGTTAAGGGATGGACCGTTGAACCGTGCACTGTTTAGCATGGAACATATGTTAAGGCTAGTTTCGCACCATGTGACAAAACATCTCATGCGCATAGCATTTAATTTGTTTTATATGTTTTTGTAACCATGTACATAGAATAACTTTGGTAAAGACCATGTATGCATTAACCTTTTTAAATGTGGTAAAATCATGATATTACCAAACCTGGCATTGTATTGCCACTCCACTTTTTGCCATTGTACCATTTTTTTCTCTTGATTTTGGATAAGTGTAACTTTGATGACGAATGACCCCCTGGATCACCTCCCAAGTGGCCTCTTGATGAATATGTGTCTGTTTCTATCGACAGACGTTGAACGAAGTGGAAAAAATTCTCCATCATTTCATCCCTATGTCGCGTGAGAGCTTGCTCAAGCAACAGGTTAATAGAATCTTTTGCTCCATCATTTTTATTTTCTTCCACGATACATGTTTTCTTGGACATGTGAGACTGATTTTCCTCAAGAGAGACAAGCTTGAGACCCAAATTTATATACTTGGACATCATGAGGGACACACACTGAAAAACGATCAAGAGCAGCCTGCTCTGATCCAAATTATTTTTGGAATGAAATGAAAGAATAGATATTACAGTGAAATACACATAAATATCGCTAGAAACAAAGAGATACAACAATACATGATTTCGATTAATGAAATAAATGTATAAACACTGTAAAATTATAGAGTGCAAGACTCATTAGAATGGTAGCAGCTTTATCTCTAAGAAGAGATGTGACGACTATGCTTATTCGTAAGAAAATGAGTACAATGAAGATCTAAAGGAATTTTTATGATAAACATGAATGAAAAAACCAAACCCTAGGAGATGAAACACGAAAATTCATGTGGGCTCTGTTTGGGTAAGTTAGTACATCAACTTCTGGGGTCGTAACTTTTGCATATGATTTCCGTTTGAGGCATGTGATAGCCCATTGGAAAGGTATTTTCGATAAATACACATTATGATATCAAGCATTGACTCCTACAATTTGACTATGGAAAGACAAGAAAACAATATTTAGGGCCCCAAAACAGCCTTGAAAGTACAAAAATATGTACTGACATGAAAACTTCCAAAATAAGCCAGTTGGAATAGGTGGGTGGCCACCAATATCCACTTGGATGTTGTGTAGGGCTTCAAGATATCCCGAGAAGTGATGAACCTAAAATTACAAATAAATGTCCCCATTATAGAGAAACATGCTGAAATGAAAACTGTCAAGATGAACCAGATGAAATTTGGAACAAGTGGCTAACCACCAATATCCACCTGGATCATTGATCATCATCAAGTAGTTCATAGATATCTTACAAACTTCTTGTTTTCTAATTCCTTAAAGAATCTATTATTGGATCTGAATCCATGCTTGAAGAAGGATTGTGGCCAACCTGTTCTTCTTGATCTTGAAATTCCAATCTTGGAATTGTAGGTGTGTTTTGTTGTTTTGTAGGTTCTTGTTCATCCATTTGTGGGAAAGTATTTTGTATATTAACTGGTTCACTTGTTTGATCCTCCCAAACTTTGTCTTCTTGAAACTTAACATCCCTGCTCACTATGAAACTTTTTGTGACATGATTGTACAGTCAATAAGCTTTTGAATGTTCACTATAGTCTATACAGATACACCTCTCACTATATGTGACAATATATTTCAATCTATTGGTTGGGGATTTGTTCAAAATGTGGACTGAAAATGATAATGCTTCATCCCAATACTCATTTTAAATCTTCTTGGCATCAAGCATGCTCCTTTCCATGTTCATAATTGTCATGTTCTTTCTCTCAACTACTCTATTCTGTTGTGGAGTGTATGTTGTAGTGAACTGTCTCACAATCCCTTGCTATTTGCAAAAATCTATGAATTCTCTGGAGTCATACTCACGACCGCTATCAAACGTGAGTATCTTGATCTATTTTCCAATTTGTCTCTCTATCATGGCTTTGAGCTCTTTGAATTTCTAAAAAGTTTTAAATTTGTATTTCACGAAGTACACTCATACTTTTCTACTAAAGTCGTCTATAAAGGTTAGGAAATAATGACTTCCTCCTATAGACTGTGTTTAAATAGTACCACAAAGTTCTGTATGGACCACTCCAAGTTGTTCCTTAGCTCTATATGATGCATTTGCAAAAGTATTGCTTGGATGTTTTGTTAAGATGTAGGTTTCACGGGAGTTATGCTTATCATTTATCTGGGGTAAGCCATTTAGAATGCATTTCTTTTGCAACAAACTAAGACTAGGAAATGGTAGATGACCATACCTACGGTGTCATAACGAGGGTTCATCAGTAGTAGTTACATTGTGGGCATAAGACAATGAATGGTTTAATCTTTTCAATGTCAAGGGATACATTGTATTCTTGCCCATTCAAACCTGAGGCAAAACTTTAGTACTGGGTGGCTTATCAAGGATCGTATAGATGAGACCTTCAAATATGACTCTATATCCATGCTAACTCATTTGACCTACAATCATTAGGTTGTGAATACATTAGTTCTATTCCTTCTTTCACCTTTCTTAGTTAAGACTGAGACTACATCTTTTCCTTCATCTTTAACTTTTGAATTATCTCCAAGTTTAATTTCAAAAATGACAAAGTTATCTAAACTTGAAAACCAAATTTTGTTACATGTCATGTGGTTGTTGCAACCACTATCTAGCAACCATAGATCCATGCTTTCATTGGTATCCATAGTGGTTTGACATGAGAGAAACATGGTCTCAAATGTCCCTTCATCATATTGGCTAACATGCACTCTGCATGTTTATTCTGGCATTGACTTTCATAATGTCCAAATTTGTTACAGTAGTAACACTTGATCGACTTGTCTTTGTACTATCTTCTTCTCCCCCTTTGGTTTTGAAGGTGCTCTTGATTTGATTCCTGAACTAGAGTTGATCTCTCTCTCTTGCATGTGAAGAGTCTCTGCCTCTCCTACCTCTACATTGGCCTCTGCTATTGCTTCTATTACCACGACCCCTTTCTCTGTCTTTGCTAAAGTAAGCTTGAGTCTAAAAGGCATTTTCAAGAGAGGAATGCTCATTCCGATCTAGTCTTGCTTCATGGGATAGACGAGATCCTGTGAGCTCATCAATAGAAATTTGACTTGTGTCTTTGGCTTCCTCTATAGCTACAACCACATGAATGAATTTGGCGGATAGGGTTCTAAGAACCTTCTGAACCACCTTCTAATTGGTTATGTCTTCACCGTATGTTTTCAATTGGTTCATAGTGCTCGCTACTCGGTTCATGTACAAATCTACCATCTTGGACTGGTTCATCTCAAGGGTTTCAAAATCTCCTCTCAAGGTCTGCAATTTTACATTCTTTTCTCAAGGTTTGCAATTTTACATTCTTTACCCTAATCGTGACTTGGTAATTTCTCTGCAAGATATCCCAAGCAGATTTAGAAGTCTTTGCAAGGGAGATCTTGGGTCATGCCGTTTCATCCAAAAAGCCTTGAATTCGATTCAATGCCTTTTCATCTATGCTTATGTGTTCCTTCAGTTGATTTCTTTGATTGTTTGTGAAGGCGAGTTCGACTACTTCATCGGTCGCTTACCCGATGAAGACAAAATCCCAAACATCAAGGGATTTGAAGAGGGTCATCATCTTGATGGACCACATTTCATAATTTTTTCGTGTGAGGGGAGCAATAGGGACAAACGAAGGGCTCACTACTTGAGGCCATTTTACAAAATATTTTTGAGAAAATATAATTAAAATAAGAGATAATATAATCTCTTTCACACAAAGTCTCTCCACCACTATTTATCTCTCATGCACATCAAAACAATATAATAATCACATTAAATCTCTCACACACTAAGTCTCTTTCCACTAATAATTATCTCTCATGGAATGCCTCAACTATTTTTAATGTCTCGCAAGAGAAGAGTAGGTGAGTATGAGAGGTCCTCGAAAGTCCCGCAAGTGGAAGTATGCACACACTCAACGCGATTCTCACCTTCACTTACTTGTTTTAACATCTCGTGCTTTGGACTGCACGTCGACTACGTGTAGTAGAAAATTTCACGGTTGTCGCACCCTTTTTATTCACGATCTCCGACAAGAACCCACGACAGTCAAAATTTGCAAAGTTTGTATGAGTCCAGTCAGATTGTCGCAATGTGCCTCCTTTGTAACTACGACAATGTCACGTTCTGATCTATTGAGAAGTGCGACCATGTCACGTTCTCGGTTCTTCGGGGCTGCGACTGTCGCTCCTCCGATCCCTTTAGGGATTCTCCTGATGCGCGAACTAATTTTTGAGCTTGGGCTCCGGTCTGCTCAAATCCAAATCCTGCTCTGATACCATGAAACAATTTAGAAGAACAGAAATATGAAGACATAAATCACACAATGAAGAAATTTGGAGCACTAACAATTTTCTCATGGAATAAATAGAGCAGTACATTGCATGCTGATGTCTACACTGGTCATCTAGACTATTTCATGGAGTAAGCTTAACGTTATACCTTTTGGGTTTGCCGGCAATCAATCGTTATAAGTCCCATTTCCGACAAAAGGCCTCAGTCGGCAAACCTGTCTCCCAAGTCTCCGTTGGATAGTTGAGCAGGGCTCCGTTCCCGTTATCTCTGTATGCCACGACGCGTTTAGCTTACTACGTTTGGTGAGGTGCACTTAATGCATCACCACCCTTTCTCACGCTACCTTCGAACGCCCTTCTCCCACGCTGAGCCTGAACTACTCTGTTCCTTCTACTCCCTGCCGCTCTGGTGCTCTAGTGTTACCGGATCTGGTGCTTGGTGCAAGGAGGTTCCAGTTACAGTTATCCAATGTAAATCACTTTTCCAGATTCTATTTAATGTATAACATTTAGCTTACTCCATTAAATAATACAACCACAGAGATCGTCCAGTGTCCCTGCATCGTCTGGTCAGTGTTAACCAAACTCGTGGACATGCCCGGATTCCATATTTGATAACACCTAGACAGGAAATGCCATTCTTATAAACTTCCCCACTTATGAATGCCATGCAAGTGTTGTTGCTTCTGTCCTAATCAATCATCATCCATCGCTCGAAAGACCAGGGCCAAAACTGCCATAATAAGTTGGCAACCCAAAGCGCGTCCGTCGGCAAACCTGTTGTACGTTTTAGTTAAGCGAGTTTTTTACGATTTTTTGATATAACAATGTGTATACTCTTACTAGATTAGCACCATATATTTACACCTCATATTTTTAAAAGATTAACATTCAATTTTCCTGTTCCTCATAGTTGGTCTGTAAAAGCTTCGTTAATGTGGTCTCCACCTGCCGCATAGTTGGATGATTATCTGGAACTTCCGCAGTGCACCACACACCCAGCTGCATTAAAGATTCAAACATCATATAACCGCGTGGGGTGTCTTCGTTTGCATTTAGAATTCCCCTCAACAATTCACTTCTAATATCATCGCATGCCATTAATACCCAATTTGACAACGTGACTCCACCTCTGAACATCTCATCGGTGGGTCTCTTCTGTGTTATGACCTCCAACGTTAAAATTCCATAACTGTACACATCCCCTTTTGCCCAAATTTCACCACATCTTATATAAAGTGTCTTCCACATCTTCGAGAAACTTCATGAGATAAGCAGCTTGGCCCACATATGCGCAGATTAAAAAGCAGGGTATACTATTCCAATAAAATCAATCTGATGAACCACAAACCATCAAAAAGCAGGGTATACTATTCCAATAAAATCAATCTGATGAACCACAAACCATCAAGATCATCAGTCTACTTACATTCATATCCTTAAAATATAAAGCTAATTGTAAACTTAAAATTTACTACTTCAAATACATCAATGCCCAATACCTGAATTGAACGAACAAAAAAATGACCCAGTTCTGTAAACATAGTTTCAGTTCCTGCATGGTACCTACTTAATGTTAGCAATGAAGGCTGGGTTTGATAATTTCTAAATAAAATTTTCAGGCAGGTGGAAGCATACTGCATACATGTGATGCATAGAACTATTCCTCCAAGTGAAATCCAACCCTGTTTTGAATTTCTCCTGAAGTAATCAAATATGTATTTGTGATAGAAAGCCCTGAAGACTCTTGTATCATGCTTGGCGATGTTGTAGATTCCAATGACGGTAATAAATGAGTACCACATCAAAATAGCCGGAGCAAATGAGTAACCAACTTTTTGGGTTCCAAATCTCTGAACAGAGAACAATATAACTAAGATCACCACAGATATCATAGACACCACCTCTGCAACCCCAAATTTAAATTACACTCCACTATTTCCATTACAGTTTTGAACACAAATACATATCCAAGAGCATGATGAGTACTTACCCTGGGTGAGAGATTTGTCGACAATTTGTATTCCTTGAACCACTGATATAACTGTTCTATGCAAATAAAGAATAAGATTAGCCTTTAATATCATTAAAATCTAGAATCAATAAGTATAAGATAGTCTGTACTGCAAATATTTTATTGGTATCGTGCTAATTTTAGAAATTAGATTTGGGGGAGGAGGATTATGACCTGAGATGCAAGGAGTGAGGACACCATCTCCAATAACCATGGAGGTACCTAGAAGGGCCAGTATGAGTAAAATTGTCTTAGCTGCATTACTTTTTTTTAAAGCTTCTTTTATCTTTAAAGCCCTTTTGAGCTTTTTACTGGGTATAGAGGGGTCTTCCAAGCAATGTTCCACATGTTTCCACATGAAAACCAATTGAATAATTTAAGTATTTATCGTTGTATTAGGAGACTTAAAATGCAAATATTGTGAATGGATCAAATTTTTTCTTAATGTGTTTATAAAATGCTTGTGGGAATTGATACAAAATGAGTAATCAAGGAAAAAAATGAAAGATTATCATGGGCCTTGAGGTGAAAGATCCCAAAGAAAAGATCACATTTTCTGGTAAAGATTTAATTTGGTCTGAAGTATATCGAACAAACATGAGCATTGATCGGGTTGCAAAAATTCCATCGGCCGACAAAACAAACCCCCCAAATCAAGGGCTAGTGCTTTCTTACGATATGAGTTGTAAGTTCCTTAGAAATACATTGTTTACATGTTGGTAATACACATGTTTTCTCATTTGTTGTATGTTTTGATGTTTCAAACATTGTTATGCAGTTATGCTTGCTCATATGTCCCAGAGGACAAGAAAGGAAAACATACAAAGAAACAAAGGACATCCTTTGTGAAGAAGAGGGTTTTCAGTGCCACTTCATCGTAAAGGTTATGGTTCAAAACCCCGACGTAGAAATTTTGACATATAATTGTAACACACCCACTACAGGAACTAAGATTTTTCGGCTTTTTCTCCTCTTCTTCAAGGGACAGAGTTCCCGAATTCCTACGAGGTTCTAGCATAGGCTAGGTCTTCCAATCGAGACCTTCACCACACCAATTCACTGGTTCTTTTGTTGAATATCCGTCATGTACAACTCATGCACCAAGCGTAGGATTTACTCCCATGCGTCCATCGGTTGTGACCGCAGGCTAAGCCAAGAGGCGCCTTTCGCATTTCAGGACTTCGGAAACCGGGAGTTCGAAATGCAAGGGAGTCGAGTTCTTCGACTCTTCAAACCTCGAAACCCAAAATCCTATTCACACCAAGCTGCTTCGACATTTCACCTACTGGGACTTCGTGTACCGGGATTTCACGATGTATGAAGATGAGGGTTCATACCCTTCAATTTCCCAGGTGCTACAACAACGAAACCCATATATCTACTAAGATCATTTCGGGGTTTCGCAAGTTAGGATTTCGCGATATGCGAAGACAAAGAAACTGACCCTTGGGAGTCTCAGGTGCCGAAACGTTGAAACATTAAAATCTACCCACGCTCTATCATTTCGGGGTTTCTCACATCGGGATTTCGCAATATGCGAAGACAAGAGGTCTCGTACTTGAGTTCCCAGGAGCCGAAACTCCGAAACGTCGCTATATATATATATCACGCTAAGTTCATTTCGTGGTTTCGCGTCTGGCGAGTATAAGGAAACTTACCCTTGGGTTTCCCAGGAGCCGAAACATCGAAACACCAAAACTTATCCATGCTAGACTATTTCGGGGTTCCACATATCAGGATTTCGCACCTGGCGAGTACAAGGAAACTTACCCTTGGGTTTCCCGGTTGCCGAAACACCAAAACACCAAAACTTGTCCACGCTAGACTATTTTGGGGTTCCACATATCGAGATTTCATGTCTGGCGAGTACAAGGAAGCTTACCCTTGGGTTTCCCGGTTGCCGAAACACCGAAACACCAAAACCTATCCACGCTAGACTATTTCAGGGTTCCACATATCGAGATTTTGCGTCTGGCGAGTACAAGGAAACTTACTCTTGGGTTTCCCGGTTGCCGAAACACCAAAATATTTGGGAACCATTCTTTCTGGTGCAGGGTTTCCAAACTTAGGCCATAAAATCCTTCAACGGATTCTTGGGTAATTATTACCAGGTTGGGTGACCTGACTGAAAGGTCTTCTTAGCTTATCGAGCTATGAAATCTGTGACAGGGGTGAGGTAAGATTAAATATTTACTTAAAAATGGTAGTCCCTTCCAGAAACTCATTCTGTCTCTAGAATATGATGGAGCTTTCCAGGAGGAGGTGCCTTCGGGAAAACAAACCAGGGCATATCATGGGTCGTGTATATGGGACAACTCTCTAGGGAACGAGCTCGAATATGAAATTATACATTCTATGCGTAAACCGATTATAGTCATATAAGTATAAGCACACATTCATTGTTGCTGATTGAAAAACCAGGCAAACACTTCTATACAGAAATCAATCATTTATAAGTGTACAAACATGAGCATGCATCCATTATATTTAATTCAAGATGCGAGATGTAAACACTTATCATAAAGAACACCAAGTATGGCATGACTGTTGAGAGGGGTTCTCGTTTCCACCCAATCGTAGGCTCAGCGACTCCCAACGTATTTACCACTAGCCACCCCTGATCCGGATTATTTTCGGCACGAAATGAGAGCAGAGATATAATAAAGAAATGTACAGAGATATTGCAGATATTCAATAATATAACAGAAATGTATCAAATATGAAACCATAAACACAGATATACAGTAATACACGATTTCTATTAATCAAAGAAATGTACAGAGACTATAAAAATACAGAGTGAAAGACTCGCTAGAATGGTGGAAACTTATCTCTGAGAAGAGATGTGACGGCTACTCGCATTCGCAAGAAGATGATTACAATGAGGCTCTGAAGGCCTTTTTACAATAAGAAGGAATTCCAAAAACCCTAGACATCCAAAAACCTAACCCTAGGAGATGAAGCACCAAAAGTCATGTGGGCCCCGTTTGGGTAAGTGAGTACATCAACTTCCCGGGGTCGTAACTTTTGCATACGATCTTCGTTTTAAGCGTGTTATAGCTCGTTGGAAAGGTATCGTCGATGAGATTCATTTTGGGGGATCAATCATGTCTTCGGCTATCATTGAGAACCTCGATCTCAAAAAACCTTCATTTGGGCCCTCAAAATGGCCTCAGAAGTTAAAACCTGCTAAAAATAGTAAATTGTCAAAATTGCCAGAAAACTGTTTTGAGCCATTTGGAAAAGGTGGGTGGCCACCGATATCCACTTCGATCAAACCCCGAGCTATACCACGAGGCTTTGCGACCCAATATCCTACTTCCCTCTCGTCGAAAGTCAAGGACGAAGGTTACTCTCCTCCTCTACTCAAGACTCGCTGTATTTTCCGGAGTTCCTCTAGTTCTCCTTCTACGATTCCTGTTGCGTGCGCTCTCCTCTCCCCACACTTCCTTTCTTGTTTTGTCCTGCAAGGTCACGTGTGGCGCGAATTCCCCCACAGTGGTCAGGTCTGAGGGCTTCTACGGATGGGCGGTTCACCCCCATCCCCTCATTAACTCATGAGGAGCCTCCCCACCTACCATCTTGGCGAGTAATTCACTCCAAGGCCAGAGAGCAGCTTTGGTCTTTGATCCAGTAAAGACCAATACGATATTGGTTCGGTGGAAGTTAATGCCACCACTCCAGGTGCCTTCCACCACCTTTCATCAGCCATCATGGTCTATTTTTTAGCACATCCCCCTCCCAGAAGTCATGCAACATATATTCACACATCATTTACATTCATCGACCCTTTATACAGGATCCGTCAAATCACACATTCACATCTTGGAGTTTGCCATAATTCTTGGCCGATATAGTTATTTTTACAGACTGGGGGAAACAGGGTGTTACAATTCCCTCCCCCTTAAAGGAACATCATCCTCGATGTTCTATCTATCAATAGAATGTGTAAGTACAGAAGTAAACAAAATCGGATATGCTCGTTTCATAGCATATTTCATTTCCCATGTAGCCTCATTTGGGCCAAAATGTTTCCACTACACCTTGACCTGTGCAATGGTTCAATTCCTGAGCGGGGTTTCTTTTCTGTCCAGTATGCATTAAGGTTCTGGTAGGAATTCTCCCTCCGGTTCCACCTGGATCACAGACCAGACAATTATATGATTAGAATCATGTACATATTTCTTCAATAATGAAACATGGAAAACATTATGTGCTTTTACTATGGGAGGAAGTGCTAGCCTATAGGCTACAGATCCCACTCTATCTAGAACTTCAAAGGGTGCACAATATCGAGGTGCCAACTTGGCACATGCTCCCATCTTCAGGGAACTCTTCCTGGGCCAAACTCTGAGGTATACATGGTCTTCCACCTTGAACTCTCTTGGAGTTCTCTTTTGGTCGACGTAACTTTTATGTCGGTTCTGAGTGACCTTTAGATTTTGTTTTATCTGAATCACTTGTTGTTCCATTTCTTTCAACATGTCGGGTCCAATAGTAACTGTGGTTACCGTATTACTCCAACTGACTGAAGTATTGCACGGTCTACCGTAGAGTACTTCGAAAGGGCTCGTCTTCAAGGATTCTTGGTAGCCATTGTTGTAGGCGAATTCCACCAGTGGTAGGAAATATTCCCACTTTTTGGGTTGATGCATTACGTGCATTCTGAGTATGTCTTCTAATATTTGGTTCACCCTTTCCGTATGTCCATTGGTTTGAGGGTGATAGGTTGTGCTAAATAGTAACTTGGTCTTCAAACCAGCCATCCGTGATTTCCAAAAGTTGGAAGTAAATTTCGTGTCTCTGTCAGACATGATCTGTTTCGTCATACCATGCAGTCTGAATATCTCTTTCATGAATATGTTGGCGATGTCTATTTCCTTACAAGTTGTCTTGACGGGGATAAAATGAGCAGAATTGCTCAATTTATCCACCACTACCATGATGGTGTCATTCTGTTTGGTCGAGGTTGGTAATCCAGTGATGAAATCCATGGAGATGGTTTCCCATTTCCATTCCGAGATTGATAGAGGTTGTAATAATCCTGCTGGGTGTTGGTGTTCTGCTTTAACCTGTTGGCATTCTATGCAATTGGCTAAGTAATCAACTATGTCTTTCTTCAATCCAGGCCAATAGAATTGTTTCCTGGTGGTCGTGATCATCTTCTGGTATCCCGGATGACCAGTGTAGGGTCTTTTGTGCAGTTCATCCATTATGAACCTCTTCAAGTCATTACAATCTGGTATATACAATCTGTTTCTGTAAGTGAGCAGACCTCGTTCCATCATCTGGTAGCCTCCATACTTTATCCTTGTGGGTTCTTGTTGTAGGTACGAGGTCATGGTCTAGAAGAATGTGTTTGTCTCTTGTGCATTTCTGACTCTTTCATTAACATCCGTCTCGCAGGTGCTTACCGCTTCCAGGTGAATTGTTTTCATGCTTCTGCTAAGGGCATTGGCCACCCTATTTTCCTTTCCCTTAATATGTTTGATTTCAAAATCAAACTCGCTCAGGAGGTCCATCCACCTAGCTTGTCTAGCATTGAGCTTTGGTTGGTCAAACAGATATCGCAATCCACAGTGGTCTGTCATAAGTACAATTTTTCTTCCCAGGAGGTAATGCCTCCACATTTTTAGGGCGTGCACTATGGCGGCCAGCTCTAGATCATGGGTCACATAGTTGACTTCATGCTCATTCAATTTTCGGGATTCATAGCAGATCACACTTCCTCCTTGCATAAGGACTCCTCCGAGCCCTTCCTTACAGGCATTTGTGCATACGAGGAAATCAGCTTCGGGATCAACGATCTTTAGCATGGGTGCGTGGGTCAATAGATGTTTCAGGGTTTGAAATCTTTCTTCACATTTTTGTGTCCACGTGAATTTTGTCCCCTTCTTCTGGAGGGTAGTGATTGGACACCCAATCTTGGAGAATCCTTTTATAAATGTCCTATAGTATCCTGCCAAGCCCATAAAGGATTTGATATCCGAAACGTCCTTCGAGGTAGGCCATTCCATGATAGACCTGATCTTATCAGAGTCTACTGCTACCCCTTCTTCAAATAGGACATGGCCCAAGTAATGTATTTTCTTCTGGAAAAAGTCACACTTGCTAAATTTGGCATAGAGCTGATGTTCTCTTAGCACTTGAAGCACAAGCCTAAGGTGTTCCTCGTGTTTCTTTCTATTCTTGGAGTAAATTAATATGTCGTCAATAAAAACCAGCACAAATTTGTCTAGGAATTTGCTGAGCACCTTGTTCATCAAGCACATAAAAGTGGTAGGGGCATTGGTCAATCCGAATGGTACTACCACAAACTCGTAGTGACCATATTTTGTCCTGAAGGCAATTTTATGGATGTCTTTGCCCTTGATTCGGACTTGATGGTATCCAGATATCAATTCAATCTTCGAGAAGATAGAGGCACCTCCCAATTGATCGAACAAGTCATCGATCCTGGGTAAGGGGTACTTGTTCTTTATGGTTACCTTATTGAGTTGTCTATAATCTATGCACAGTCGGAGGGTACCATCTTTCTTTTTCACAAACAAGACTGGTGCTCCCCATGGAGACACATTGGGCTGTATATAGCCCCTATCCATCATTTATTTCAGTTGTAATTTAATTTCAACTAGCTCAGGTGTGCTCATCTTGTAGGGTGTCATAGACATTGGCACCGCTCCTGGTGCAAGTTCTATTGAGAAGTCGATGTCCCTTCTCGGAGGTAGACCCGATACTTCTTCTGTAAATACATCTCTGTATTCTCTCAGTGTGGGATGGTCTTCGAGGCTTGCTTTGTCACCTTCAATTGTTTTCAACACCTATATTGCATATAGTGGACATCCTTTTCTGCAATACTTTCTCATTTGAAGAGTTGATATTTGTCTCACCGAGACAGGTTTTTGGATCCCTTGAAGGGTTATTTTCCTTCCTTCTTCACTTACACACTTCAAGGTTTTATGGTAACAGTCCAGTTTGGCTTTGTGGGTGGCTAGCCAGTCCATACCAATCAACAGATCATACGATCCCAGGGGTAATATGTTAAGAGTTGCTTGCGTGGGGAATTCGCCCATAATGAATTGGCAGGCCGGTATGACCTTCGCCACCCTTCTTTTGGTGCTAGTGGCTAACTGTACCAACCATGGCTTGGAGTTTTTATGTGGATGTAGTTTACATTTATCCACAGCCTTAGGGGCTATATAACTCAAATTTGAACCAGGGTCAATCAGAATAGACACTAGATGGTTGGTGATCATACCTTTGATTTCCACCACTGAAGCTTGGTGGTCAGCTTGGTTATTATCCAAGGCTGCATAAATTTGCGGCACACTCTTGGCCACATTATTGACGGTGGTAGCCTCTTGAATGTTGTAAATTCTTCGGCTGTTCTGTTGTCGGTGCAGGCAGTCCCTTAGTAGATGTTCTTCTCCACAACCCCAACATTTCAAAGGTTCTCTCTTTGGGTTATCAGTCTTTACTGGGGCATATCTAGAAAGTTTATTTCCGCTAAAGGAGGGAAAGTTTTGTTGGTGTACACTTTGGGCTGGGAAGCTCATCCTTGAGTTCTTTTTATATTCCTTAAATCTTGGGGATTTAAACCCCTTTTTCTAGAATCCTGAACTATTCTTCTGCTTCCAGCCTTTGTGAGGTCTTGTCCGATGCCCAAGTTATTCATAACAATATCTTGCCTTTCAGATAGTATCTTCTAGGGTCTTTAGTTCATCAAATTCAATCACGTTCTAATAGTCCATAGGTATTCCACTGATGAATCGTTGCACCTTTTCCTTTTCTTTTTTTATGTAGGGTACATACCTCAACAACTTGAGGAATCTGCTGACATATTCCTCTATGGTGAGTTGCCCTAGCTTGAGTTCATAGAATTCTTTAGCCTTTTTGTCGAAGTATTTTTCCGACAGATATTTCTTCCTGAAGTATTTCTCAAACCATTCCCAAGACATGTCTTCTTCGTGAATCCCTTTTACATCCTTAAGGTCTTCCCACCAAATGGAAGCCTTTCCATTCAAGTTGAAGGTGGCTACTCAGGCCTTCAAGTTTTCTGAGAAGTCATGGACTCTGAAATACTTCTTTAGTCCAAGCAGCTAGGCCTCCGCTTCCTCTCCTTTCTTTATTTCATCGTCGAAGGAGGGTGGTTTGGCCTTCTTGAACTCTTCGAGATTATGAATCTTGGAAAGTTTTTGCTTCCTTCATTTTCTTCGGGAATGAGAGCTAGTTCTGCTACTAGAAGATCCCTTCGAGTCGCCAGCTTCCTTCCCAGAGGAATCATCCGACGCTTGTCCCTTATCTATGAGGTGGACCTTTCTCGAGGTGACCCTCTCAGTGTGGCCATTGACATGACCACATTTTTGTATCTCAGGTTCATGTTGCAATTGTCTTTGTATGTCGGATAAGCTCTGCAGTAAAACTAGTTTAATTTATGTTTTCTTCTCTTGCTCTTTTATCATCCTCTCGTTGTTAGCCTTGCAGCTCTGTAATTTGACCATGAGGCTCCTCACAGTCTCAGCTAGATCTGGAGGGGTCCCTACTATCCTCCTTTTGTCAGACTCTACGTCTCTATTGTGGGAGCCCTCCCCCACTTCATGGTGAGTCACCATTCTATACGTCTGTAATTTCCCGCGGTTGATCATCCACTTGTGTGCAAAGAAAAGTGCTTATTGTTAGTCAATATTCATATTCATTCATAACCAATACATAGTTCATATATATTTTTTTTTTCATAGGCATACACACAATAGGAGTTTTCATTCTTAACCTTGACTTGTGATTAAGGGGGTTAAGATAGAGGGTTACTCCTTTTGGGATTACTCCGAATGGAGTCTCTGCGCAACCTGTTCATGAGCCCAGGCAGGCCAAGTGTTGTGACCATGCTGTGATACCAATTTGTAACACACCCACTACGGGAACTAAGATTTTTTGGCTTTTTCTCCTCTTCTTCGAGGGACAGAGTTCCCGAATTCCTATGAGGTTCTGGCATAGGCTAGGTCTTCCAATCATGACCTTCACCACACCAATTCACTGGTTCTTTCGTTGAAGATCCGTCATGTACAAATAACGCACCAAGCATAGGATTTACTCCCATGTGTCCATCGGTTGTGACCCCAAGCTAAGCCAAGAGGCGCCTTTCGCATTTTGGGACATTGGAAACTGGGAGTTCAAAATGCAATGGAGTCGAGTTCTTTGACTCTTCAAACCTTGAAACTCGAAATCCTATTCACACCAAGCCGCTTCGGGATTTCACCTACCAGGACTTCGCGTACCGGGATTTTTTGATGTATGAAGATGAGGGTTCATACCCTTCGGTTTCCCAGGTGCCGCAACACCAAAACCCATATATCTACTAAGCTCATTTTGGGGTTTCGCAAGTCGGGATTTCGCGATATGTGAAGACAAGGAAGCTGACCCTTGGGAGTCTCAGGTGCCGAAACACTGAAACTTTAAAATCTACTCACGCTCTATCATTTTGGGGTTTCTCACATCGGGATTTTGCAATATGCGAAGACAATAGGTCTCGTACTTGAGTTCCCAGGAGCCGAAACTCCGAAACACCGATATATATATATATATATATATATATATCACGCTAAGTTCATTTCGAGGTTTCGTGTCTAGCGAGTACAAGGAAACTTACCCTTGGGTTTCTCGGTTACCGAAACACCGAAACACCAAAATCTTTGGGAACCATTCTTTCTGGTGCAGGGTTTCCAAACTTAGGCCATAAAATCCTTCAACGGATTCTTGGGTAATTATCACCAGGCTGGGTGATCTGATTGAAAGGTCTTCTTATATTATTGAGCTATGAACTCTGTGACAAGGGTGAGGTAAGCTTAAATATTTACTTAAAAACGGTAGTCCCTTCCAGAAACTCATTCCGGCTCTGGAATATGATGGAGCTTCCCAGGAGGAGGGGCCTTCGGGAAAACAAACTAGGGCATATCATGGGTTGTGTACATGGGAAAACTCTCCAAGGAACGAGCTCGAATATGAACTTATACATTCTATACATAAACCGATTATAGTCATATAAGTATAAGCACACATTCATTGTTGTTGATCGAAACACCAGGCAAACACTTCTATATAGAAATCAATCATTTATAAGTGTACAAACATGAACATGCATCCATTATGTTTAATTCAAGATGTGAGATGTAAACACTTATCAAAAAGAACACCAAGTATGGCATGACTACTGAGAGGGGTGCTCGTTTCCACCCAACCGTAGGCTCAACGACTCCCAACGGATTTACCACTAGCCACCCCTGAGATAGACCACGAGGCTTTGAGACTCAGTCTCCTACTTCCCACTCGTCGGAAGTCAAGGACGAAGGTTACTCTCCTTCTCCTCTGCTCAAGACTCGCTGTATTTTCTGGAGTTCCTCTGGTTCTCCTTCTGTGATTCCTGTTGCACGCTCTCTCGTCTCCCCACACTTCCTTTCTTTCTTTGTCCTGCAAGGTTGCGTGTGGCATGAATTCCCCTGCAGTGGTCAGGTCTGAGGGCTTCTATGGATGGACGGTTCACCCCCATCCCCTCAATAACTCATGAGGATCCTCCCCACCTACCATCTTGGTGAGTAATTCACTCTAGGGCTAGAGAGTAGCTTTGGTATTTGAGCCAATAAAGACCAATACAGTATTGGTTCAGTGGAAGTTAACGCCACCACTCCAGGTTCCTTCCACCACCTTTCATCAGCCATCGTGGTCTCTTTTTCAGCACATCCCCCTCCCAGTAGTCATGCAACATATATTCACACATCATTTACATTCATCGACCGTTTATATAGGATCCGTCAAATCACACATTCACATCTTGGAGTTTGCCATAATTCTTGGCCAATATAGTTATTTTTACATACTGGGGGAAACAGGGTGTTACAATAATGTGTATGACCATGAAGATGGGGATGGATGGCCTTGTCATGGCCAACATGATACTTCGGGTGAGGCTAAGTCCATGCATAATCCTTTCAAGAGACATGGTCTCTTATGTAGAAAGTTGTTATTTTTTGGAAGTGCCAGTTGATTCTGTTTGTAAAATTCATATAAAAAAAACATGTTGATATGGATGCCACAGCTCGGGAAAGAGATTTTTTCTTGAGAAGGAAAGATGTTGTCAACAACTACAATCGTTTGATGAAGGAAAACTACCAATTGCACAAAAAGGATGAAATGAGTGTGAACCTTTGGTATAAAAAACACAAAGATGATTTTTTCTTTTACCAAAAGCCCAATGGTGGAGATGTCCCTTTCATAGTTGGAATTCAAATGCCATGGATTTTGGAGACCATGGTTAAGCTATATCATACTATCTTAATAGCCATGGATTCAACATTTAATACAAATAAATATGGGGTAATTATGTTTCCAATGATTTATTTAGTATTATCATTTGATTTGTAGTGATTAAAGATTATTGATGACTTAAACTTGACTACATATGTTCTTTTGAATATGACAGTATCAATTGTATACATTAGTAGCTTTTGATGAACAAAAAGCGGGGTTCCAGTTGCATGGGTGGTGGAATCACGAAATACATCAAATGATATTGCACTATGGTTTGAGCACCTCATGCATAGGTGTTACCAATTTTGTCCTGATTGGAAAGTTAATGCCTTCATGGTTGATGATGCATTGGCTAAAATAGTTGCATTAAGGTAACTTCAATCTTGTTATTTTACATTTTAACTTGTATTTTTTCAATAAATATCACACTAAAGATTAATTGAATTTGGTAGGAGGATCACAAGGTGTGAAGTGCTCTTATGTATTTGGCATGTACGATGAGCATGGGTAAAAAATGTTAACTGCTTGGCTAGTAGTCCAGAAATAGCAAGCGATATGTTCAATGAGTTAGGCATCATCATGAAAAGTTGTTCCAATGACGAAGTGACAGATGCAATCGATGGAGTTTTAATCAAATTCACAAATAAGGAGAAGTTCTTGGACTATTTCTACAAGAATTGGGTTGTTGGTGATAAGATCCGTAAGTGCAAGAAGTTTTGTTTGTATTTTTATTTTTGTGTTTTGTAAAGATGATATCTTCACTAACTCATTTTTTATATGTAGGGAAGGCTGCAGAGATTTTCCTCATGTAAATCAAGAGACAAATAATGCTATCAAGTCATATCATTATTACCTAAAGGCCAAACTTCTATCAGATCGAAGAAAAAAGTATGCTTGTAGGATGGATTGCTTATTGTATATCCTCCTGATAAATGTTGAACCCTATTACTGATTCAAGGAAATTTTGATAAAAGAGGGATATTTGAATAACTAAAGGAAAGAGAAACAACTTGAATCATCAATGGAAAAGGCAAGAAGAATTTGAGATAGTGATTGTTGTCTTCATGAGAGCATATCTCATGCCTATTGGGTGAGGAATCAAACAAAGTGTGATAAGAAATATCTTTTCACCTAGTATCACACAAATGTTATAGTTTGTGATTGTCCATGGTCTATTCATGGAAACATTTGCAAGCATGCCATAAAGGTGAATTGGTTGTATTATCCCTTAGGTGATTCAAATTCATTACCAGATCATGATGCAATACCCAATTCATTCAATGACCATCATGAGATAAGAATATAAGAAATAAATCTTGATGTAGATGCCAACAAATCTATTATGGTCAGTGATATTGTTGATCTAGATGTTGAGAGACTTCAGTTGGCTAGAGAGAAGTTGTTTGGATACTTAAAGCTTCTTTTAAACAATCCTCCCTCTTCTTTGAACAAAACCAAACAATTGGTTGGTCTGGTTAAAAAATGTTGGATGAATTTAATGACATTCATATTATGTATTATGACTTCACCCTTGGGTTGAGTGCTTTTGAGTCATCTCTAAAGAGGAAGAATAGTTTTCTAATCCCTAAAAAGATGAAAAAAATAAGAAAACAAAGTGACGGCTTAGAAATTGATTTGAATGTCCTTGCATGTGAATATGAACCATTTCAGTTTCAATACCTCAACAAGTGAGGGCGTCCTCACACCAATAATGTAATGTCTATGGTCCCAGGTGAGTTTAATAGAGAAATGATATGAATATGTTTAGATTAGTGTATATAGAAATCACCATATTTCAGCTTTGTAGTGTGTGAATTGTTTGCAGAGGTGTAACAATCCACTATTGTGGTTTTATTCCAAGGACATAGACAAATACTATGTCATTCTAGTTTTCCTATCATTCTAGGTAGTTTTGGTTGGAATCACAATTGATATAATCCATATTTTCATATGTGTATTACTTTACATGCCAATGTGGGTTTTATTATATATATAGGAGCTTCTTTGGGATATTTTTCTCCCTTGGAACATGCTCAGCTTGTTGACAACTCTCTAGTTAGTGATTTTACAGGTTTGTTGTGATATACTTTCTCTTAGTCTGTTTTAATTGGTGTATTGAGTGTTGTTGATGTATTAATGTGTTGACTATGATTATGACAGGTAACTATAATATGAGGGGAGAAGAATCCTCTTCTTCCATACAAATCCAACCACACGAGGGTTGCATCTCCAATATTTCCCAATTTTCTAGAGACACACCTCATCATATCAAGTAAACCATTATAGTGAAGGTAAACCCTTATATCTGGTATTTTTTAAATTTCCATGGTATCCAAGTGTTTAACATGAATACAAAATGCTTCAAGTATTGAAACCATTTGAAAATGAGCCCCATTTATAAGAGTAGGATATTTATGAGAAATTAATATTTAGGGAAAAATGTGGTAATTTAGTTTGAGAGGAATAGTCATGCAACATGTTGTTCTTTCATTATGAAATCTATTTGTGATTACTAGAGGTTTAATAAAGTAGCACTTCATTCTTAAGATAAGGCATAGATTTCATTTCATTTAGTTGTGCATAAATTGCAAGGAGGATGAAAAATGTGTTCTCTATCCAATGAACTATCCAATACCTCCAATTGATGCAATGCAAAATATAGTGGAAATATGTACATGGAATATATTTGACGGAAATTAAGCATCAATATAGTGAAAAAAATTGTTTTCCAAGTGTTGTTGCTCATCTGATGGGCTTGGAAGAGATGCCTAACAATTGTTATTGCACCCTTACTTTATATATGTGAGAAACTTTACATATTTCAATATAATGGTTTGGATTCACATGGATTCATATGAATATATATATATATATATATTGGTTTGGATTCACACGGATGCATATGAATAAATATATAGTTCATGTGTTGTCCTTTAATTGAACAATGTACATACATACTGCAGTTGTGCTATCAGAAACCTGGCCAAGGACTTGTTTCTTGTTCCATTCCCATTCCCATCTTGACATTGCATTAGTACATTGTTGATCAGTTTTATATGCATAATATAGAAGGATATCTCCCAAAAACATCTAGCCACCTTAGGAATCTTGTAGTGGTCACAGGATACAAGCTCTTTGGGCCCGTGGGTCCACAAGGATCATGCTATGCAAGGTCACATAGATATTTCTTGTCCTCTACAATGGAAAATTTTTGGTACCTTGAAAAACCTGGTTGGAGGGAAATAAAATTTTTAAATAATTAGTGTGTACATGTATCTATAAATGTACATAAATCCATTACAATCACACACAAGGGTATAATTTCCAACCCATATGGTGGTTCAATTCATTTAATGGTGACCTAACCATATTGAGAGATATTGCAGGGGAGAAAAGAATAATTTTATCATGCTTCATGTGGTAATGGAAGTGCTTTCAGTTGAAGAAACTATCTCACAGGATTAATCCTCTGAGATTTTTTTATCGAATTTTAGGGATGAACAAATGGAGCTATTTGAAAATGGAAGTAAGGGTGACAAACGGTTGTGTGCAATATTTGATATTGTAAGTGTGTCTGGTAAGGTTACTGAAGAAGCCTCAATAATGAATAAGACATTAAAATCAGAAATTGATACCGAACTAAAGGATTTGAACAACAATGGAGGTTGTTCAGAGGGAAGTGGATTGATGAAAAATCGAAGGGGTCAAAAACATAAACCTAAAATTGTCGAGGGTAATTAGATAAGTTCTGTGTTTGGTAGTGGTTTTTACAACCACATCCATGACCTTGGTTTTCTTAACTCCTGTTTCATTTGCTATACTACGTTTGTTTAATATACATTACATTAGGGAGGCAACATATTTCTTATTTGGCCACTGGCTAGCCATGTGGCCTTTATTGTTTGAAAATATAAACAAGACAAAGGTTGTATTTTCTAGAGATAATGTTCCTCCAAGAGAGCGCATTTTATTGATTTACAACCACTGAACATAGGTAGATTGGATGTACATGTGGGACCTTGCATTGCATAAAGATCGTCTGGGTTACATTAGGTATATTCTCAAGATTAGTATGCACAATGTACCTATATTTGGTTAGGGTTTTTACATCCTTGAGTTCATTCTGATTGAGATAAAATGGGAGCTAGACAAACTAGTCATAGAATCAATGCTTGCAACATTCAAGGACCCACGAGATCCCTTGTGCCTTGTTCTCTTTCCAGAAGGCACAGACTTCACAGAGCATAAATGCATACAAAGTCAATGGTATGTTCAAGAACATGGCTTACCTATCCTAAACAATATTCTTTTGCGTAGAACAAAATGTTTCACTGCCTGCTTGGATAGTCTTCAGGGTTCTCTAGATGTATTTTATGATGTGACGATTGGTTACAAGCATTGATGTCCTCTGTTCATGGATAATGTCTTTGGGGTTGATCTGGATGAAGTACATCTTCATATTAGTTGTGTACCAATTGATGAGATTCCTCCCGGTGAATATTGTTGTCTCCACATTTATGTGTAATGTAAAACAATGGTTAATGAAAATTAATTTTAAAATGTATTAAATATATGGAGATTTTTTAATTTTTTAAAAATCTTTCTAGTACTTAGATAGATTTGGGATAACATGCATCTATGTTAATGTACTCTTCACTAGTATTGTTATACTTGTTGTACCAAGAATAGTGATGTGCATTTACATCTCAATATGATAAAGAGATATTATCATGTAAGTAAATAATGCTTATATCATGATATGTCAATTTAAAAGAAATTGCTTATAAGAAATAATAATAAAACATTACATGTTTGTCAAATAAATACACATCAATAAAAATATCTCTATATAGGAAAGAGAGAGATTGGATATGTATGTTTAATATAAAAATTGCTATATAGATATAAAAAGAGATATGGAATTTATATTTAAATATAAATATATTATATTTACATAAGAATATTGTTACATTGCAAGTATAAATATCATAAAAAAAATAGAATTGTATTTTCACATATCCATTTCTCCACAAGTTGTGAGTTGTGACTCACTTATGAGTTCTATGGAATTGAATGAGACTACAACCAACCTAGATCCATTTTAAACCATACAAAATTTTATACCTCAAGAGATTTGATTCATATAGTGCTTGATAGATATGGAGATTTGATTAATTTTCATGTGAAGTTCAGAATTTTTAATTGTTGCAAATGTCCACACAAATATAGGAATTTATACGAAATTTCAAAATAGTAGTTGGACCTTTGGCATTGATGGAGGATCAATGTGGAGGGTTTGTAGACAATGTTCCACAAATCTTCTGAGACACTTGTAGAAGCATGGAAATGCAATGTGGGAGACGTGTGGAGGCACCCACCAAATATTAGAAAAATTCATGGTGGACATGTAGGGGTCCCTAACATAGGGGCATATGTCTCTAAAATTATAAAAATAAAAATAAAAATGATAAAATCCCAACAATAACAAGTCATCCCATGCAAATTCATCATTATGCAATGTAAATACTAAATCCAAATTTGTAAATGATATAAACATGATTTAGTTCCATATTCATAAATGAAGTACATTACTCCAAATTCATCATGTATCATTCATCATTCTAAATAGTACTAAGCAAAATAGTAGATACTAAACTCTTAAATAAAATGAGCATCAAAAAGTCAATGGAATGTGAAAATTGAAAAATAAAAATGGGCAATGGATACTAAAAATAAAATGAGCATCAAGAAGTAAATTCCATTGACTCGTCCTTTACATCCATTAGTTGCATGAAGTCATCATGAATATCAATGGTAGTGTCACTATCTATGTTAGATTCACTCTCATGAGTAACCAGTGGCATATCAACCAAACCATGATGTAGCTCATCTAGTCCACCCTCTTCATCTATCAATGCACTACCCGTTGGATACACATCCCATCATGTTGTTGGTCACCTCTGATACTTTTGTATCTTCCTATGCACAATATGTAAGGCATTGTGCACTGCAACTAGATTCTCTACTTTCTTAGAAGCAATTCTATTCCTCTTGATAGAGTGGATGACGTTATATGTGGACCAATTCCACTCAATTTCAAAGGAACTAGCAATATGAGATAATAATAAAATAACAAGACATTGGATCTCTAGAGCATCATTTCCATGCATTCTCCACCAACCAATGGGGTCATCCTGGTCTAAGTTATTATGATTTTCTCTCATATCAAGCTTGTTGAAGGGACCATTGAGACCTGTAAACTGCATCCACTATCTCCTAAGTGTTTTCCCCTCTTTTGCATTGTATAACTTTGTAATGGTAATTCAAAATCCCTTCTTAGATCCTCAATGGGAAGAATCCTACTAGGCCTCGCCATATACCATTTTGGGTTGAATGCATATGCTACCATGTGAAAAGTTGTGTTCATTTGATCCCACCTAAGGTAAATAATGGGTTGAATAGACAATTTTATATGCATAATTGGAAATTGGCAAAAAACTTCACTTGAACCTACCCAAATCTCAAAATTCTAAAATAGGATCTGAATCATTGAACTTGAAAATAATATCGCAGAGCCTTCCCCTGCACTTTTTCCAATGAAAATTTCAATTTTGATTTACATTATATGAGGAGAACAATTTGTTTTGTTCTTGCAGTAAGAAAAATGGATAAAGTTTGCAAAAAATGCATAATTCCTCCACCTTTGACATTGAAGTCTTTGAGATTTTTAGAACAAGAAGATCAGAGAAGATCAATGATGATCCCATTTGATAAGAAATTGAGTACATTGTGGCAAAGCTTGTTTACTTCAATCCTCTTAGTAATGTTGTTGTGGCATTACAATATGAATCCCTCCACCCCAACGTGTCTTGAATTGACATAGAAAGAATATAGAATTGAGATGTTCCTATAGCATTCATTGCATTTCCTTATGCTTTGGTCTACATTAGAAAAAAATCTAGTTGAGAAGACCCGAGGCAACCATAAACCCAAAGGATAGAGTAATCAAAGATATAACACTAATACTCATATGTATTGCATGTTCCCATGTGATTTTAAGGCTTGTTAAGACCACATATACTTCTCAAAGATGATCGTGGAAAAATATAAGTTTTCCTTCTTTTTAACCTTAATGAAATACCGACAACATCACGAGAAGTAAAATATTTCAATCCTACCTCATCACTTGATCATGTGAAATTCCATTCATATGCAAGATTAGTCATTGGATGAGAAGGAGTACAACTAGGTCTCATTTACAATACCAATGCATGAGTTGACATAAGCACTTTTCATCAAAAATTTCAAAGGAGAAATGATTTAGGAAATTTAGAAAATGATTTAGTTTACCAATAATGCATTTCCCGATTTAGTTTGCCAATCATCCCAGGCCACAGGTGCATGGGCAAGGGAGAGATTCATTATATTGAGGTAGCAACATATAGCGTGGACAGTGAGGAGGAGGAGTAGGATAGTGGATCCACTAGTTCAAAGGAGGAGTCAACACCAACAGAGGAGAAACCTCCCTGTAGACCACCGACACTGGCAGGAGCCCATCCTACAATAGTCCCACAACCACCAAAACAGGATAACAGGAGGAAACCAATAAAGGGAGGTGTCATAGCGACCCTTTCTGGTGTTCCCAGGTATGATACCCTCCGTATCAGAGGGATTATTTAGGGGCAATGGGCAATCACCCTGATAGATGGTGGGGCCACCCACAACTTCATTGATTCTTCACTAGTATCGAGACGGGAACTTCAGACAGAGGAGTTTGAGGGGTTTGATGTTGCAGTAGCAGATGGCCACACAGTGGAGTGTCTAGATAGAGTTTCAAACTTAGAGATGAGGTTAGGAAACTACACAGTGAGAGACACATTTTATGTGGTTGACCTATCGGAAACATATGTGGTGTTAGGAGTTCAGTGGATGATTACCTTGGGAAAAATCACTACCAACTACCAAACCTTGGAAATGGGATTCAAAGATCAGGATGGGAAGAAGGTTGTTCTAAGAGGTATGTCGATAGAAGCACCCAGGACAGTTTCATCCAAGATGATGGAAAGGATATTTAGACATGGGGAGGTAGCATATGCCGCAGAATGCTTGATCACTACTGAGAAGGATTTCGAAGGTCGACAACAATACCATACAGAGATCAAGAATTTATTGGGATGACATCAACAGGTCTTTGAGGCAATTCCACTAGGGAGACCACCTGAAAGTGGGTTTGAGCACACCATTACGTTGGAGGAGGGGGCCAAACCTATGATCACCCCCCCCTATCGTCATCCTAGGAGGTTCAAGGATGAGATAGAGAAGGCAATCAAGGAATTGTTGGAGATGGAACACATCAGACCGAGAAGCAACCCATTTGCTTCTTTAGTTGTCTTAGTTCTAAAGAAGGATGGCACCATGAGGATGTGCATTGATTACCGAGCCTTGAACAAGAAAACCATCAAGAACCGATACCCTATCCCACGCATTGATGAGTTGATGGATGAACTGCATGGGGCATTTTTCTTCTCAAAAACTGATCTACGCTCTGGATATCATCATATCAACATCTGAGAGAAGGACATAGAGAAGACGACATTTCGATGTCATTTTGGACACTTCGAGTTCTTGGTTATGCCATTTGGACTAACTAATGCACCCGCTACATTCTAGTCTTGCATGAACCATATATTCAGGGATTAGTTAAGGAGATCAGTCTTGGTTTTCTTCGACGATATCTTGATCTATAGCCGATCATGGCAAGAGCATATGAGGCACCTGGACGAGGTATTGAGCATCATGGAGGCACAATCATTATATTACAAAGATTCCAAGTGTGAGTTCGGTATGACAGAGATGCTTTACTTAGGCCACATCATTAGTGCACAGGGGGTACAGGTGCACCAAGAGAAGATCAGGGCCATTTTGGATTGGTCGATGCCCAAGAACGTGATAGAATTGAGGAGATTCTTCGGGCTGTGCAACTATTATAGGCGGTTCGTCCGGGGTTTTTCTCAGCTTGGAGCATCACTGACATATCTTACCAAGCATGGGGCCTTCATATGGACTGAGAAATCACAAGAAGCCTTTGATCACATGAAGGAAGTCATGGGTACTTGTCCAGTGTTGGCACTACCAGACTTCACCATACCATTTGTACTAGAGTGTGATGCATCCGGTGAAGGGATCGATTCAGTTTTGATGCAGGGAGGACATCCCATTGTATTCGAGAGCCGGAAGCTTAGTCAACCTGAGAGGTTGTACTCCATTTATGACAAGGAAATGTTGGCAATCATGCATGCCTTGACCAAGTTCAGACAATATTTGGTGGGCAACAAATTCGTGGTCAAGACCAATCAAAATAGTTTGAAGTATTTCCTTGAGTAGAAGGACCTCAATGAGTGGCAACATAAATGGGTGATGAAGGTACAGGCATTCGACTTTGACATAGAGTATGTCAAGGGGATGAAGAACATTGTGTCGGATGCACTATCGAGGAGACCTGTGACATGTTCTTTGATGGATATTTCAACAGATTGGAAATCCCACTTGTTAGTGGAATATTCCAAGAACAAGTTTGCTTGTGAGGTGATGGATGGGCAGATATAGGATGACCGGTATAGGGTCATTGATGATGCCATATTTTACAAGGATAGAGTCTACTTGGTGCCAAATTCAGGGCTTAAGAATAAGATCCTCACCACAGTTCTTGATTCACCTCTAGCATCCCATCAAGGGTTTTTCAAAACCTACAAATAGATCAGAGAGAGGTTCTCATGGAAGGGCCTCAAACAAGACACTATGAGACACGTCAATGAGTGTGTGACTTTCCAGTAGAACAAGTCAGAGCATGCACTTCCAGCAAGGCTACTTCAACCACTCCCCATTCCAGAGCATAAATGGGAGAGTATATCTATGGACTTCATCACAGGTCTACCCAAGGTCTAGGGTAAGGACTATATCTATGTAGTGGTTGATAGATTTACCAAGTTTTTTCACTTCTACGCCATACCGACAGAGTACAACAGAGTTCAGGTAGCCGAGCTTTTCTTTAGGGAGGTCTTCAGACTTCGTTGGTTGTCGAAGAACATCGTCAGTGATAGGGACAGTCGGTTCATAGAGACATTTTGGAGAGAGTTGTTTCGGTTTTTGGGGACAGAGTTGACACCTAGCACCAGCTATCACCCTCAAATAGATGGGCAGACCGATATTTTCAACAAGTGGGTTGAAGGGTATTTGAGGAACTATGTAGGAGGATAACAGAGAACGTGGGTACAATGGTTAAATTTAGGAGAACATTGCTACACCACCACCTTCCACATGTCCATTGGTATGACACCCTTTAGAGCATTGTATGGATATGATGCTCCCACTTTGGTAGACTTGGTCTTTGGGGAGAGAAGATCTCCCAAGGCCAAGGATTGGATCATAGAGAGTCAGGAGATTCTCAAGTTGTTGAAAGAGAACCTACAGACGACGCAAAACCAACAGAAGATAAGTGCCGACAGGCACAGGATAGAGTGAAAATTTGAGGTTGGAGATTTGGTTTTCTTGAGACTCCAACCATACAGACAATCATCTTTGAAGAAGAGTGGGGCTGAGAAGCTCAAGCCCAGATTTTATGGTCCTTACAGGATCATGCGCTGAGTAGGCGAGGTTTCTTATGAGCTAGAGCTTCCAGAGGGGAGCAAGATTCATAATGTGTTCCACATGTCTTACCTAAAAAAGGCAGTGGGACAATTCATTAGCACATCAGAGGAGCTTCCCCCGTTGGATGAGGAGGGACAGTTGGAGTTAGTTCCGGAGGAGGTTTTGGAGTTTTGGGAGCGGAGAATGAGGAGCAAGGTCATCAGAGAGTGTTTGATCAAATGGAGAGGGATTCCAGCATAGGATTCTACTTGGGAGAGTGAGCAGGTGTTGCAACACCCTGGACGAGTATTGCTTGAGGACAAGCAATTTCGGGAAGGGAGGACCGTAATGTCCCTTTCCAAATAGGAGCTCTAGAGAGGAGGCTTAATGGTCTAAATCGCCCCTTTAGACTATAGCCAGGGCCAAAGAGGGGTAAGCAGGGTTACTAGAGGTCACTCTAGTAATAGGTGTTATATTCGGAAAGTGACATTGAGCTAAAAAGGGTTAAAAGCGCTTTTAAGTCATTATGAGCTAAAAATAGAAGTCAACAGTGAATTAGGGTTTCAACAGTGATTTAGGGTTTTGGAAGTCAATAATGAATTAGGGTTTCAACATGATTTAGGGTTTTGGAAAGCTATAAAGGAAGGGTCAGCGAACTAATTCATCATTATGCAGATTATGACTTGTCATTGAGGAGAAGAGGCGCATCTCAGGAGAGATAGTTCATTGTATTCTAGGAGGAAGACACCATTTGGTTGATTTTGGTGTTGAAAGACACACCCTAGTCACCGGGAAGATCATCTAGGTCTTCCATCATTATTCATTGATTCCACAGTGCTCCCATATTCCGGGTATTATCTTTTAGTTTCTTATTTGTATTCTGGTTAAGATCCTTTTGTCTTTTGATCTAGCCGAGTGTTGTTATTTTATTCAGTCGCAGTTGTTTATTTGTATTCTGTCTAAGATCCTTTGTCTGTTGATCTAGTCGAGTATTGCCAGTTTATTCAGCTTCATTCAACCATTTTGTAATCCACAGAGATATCATAATACAAAATTTGCAGTCCTTTGTCACGTTTATTATTTGTATGATCATTTATATGTTGTAAATCTTTGATCCTACACACACATTAGCAACGTTTCCTAGACTAGCCAAGTCAAGAACATTACAACAACATTCATAAGAAGAAATCATCCACACATTGGGGATCTATATCGATGTCCATCAATGACTTTTGTTGGCATAAATGGTGACACCAAGTCATCTTTAACACCTTCACCTACAATTGACACTACTCTCGATATTAAATCACTTGACATCCTCTTAATCTCTGCATGGTAATTTATGGTAAAACACTGAAATTGAGCAACAACAATTCTTGCTTCTCTATGAAGAGGTTTTATATTGTCTTTCCAAACTTGATAAATTCCTTTCATCTGATTACATATCAATATTGATTTGGTGAAGAATACAATATCATATAACAAAAAAATTGTGGAAAATAACTCAATACCAAGTGTTCAACCCAGTACAGGACAGTAAAACATGTCAACATGTAAGAATCACAGTTCCCATTTGTCAACACACAAGAATAAATGAATTAGTAATGAGGAAACCACCTAGAAGATAACATGAATGGGATATATATCCCATTAAGAATGTCACAAGTTTGAGATTTACCACTAAGATCTTTTTACTACAGAGTTCACCCAAACATTTCCAATGCATATCTTTAACATTATTACAAATCCATCAAAATTTGAAGCCTCTTGATCCATCCTGCACACCTCTTGGGAGGAGTCCAAATATATGGCAATTTGAAGCCTCCTGATCCATCTCGTGCACCTCTTGGGGGGATTCCAAATATATGGCACAAAAAGAGTGCACTAGAAAACTCAAAATGAACTCAATAGGTAGTTTTAAAATAACTGCATGGACTCTGAAGTTTTTTCTGAGATGAGAGTGTATTTCATGACAATGTTTAGAATGATTTCCATCAATAGATTTCGGTGATCTAAAACTAAATTTTCATGCCACTACATCCAATCGGACGTATCCGCAGGGTACTTTGAAGTTACCAAAGCATATTTCACAAGGCATTTAATTAACATAAGTGAATTTAATTAACATAAGTGCATCTAATTAACATATGTGCGGTGCAATATAGCTAGTTATATGGAGATTACACAATGTGAACCAAATAAGATCCTTTGAGACCTTGTCGTTTTTAAGAAGTGGAATGCATTAACTTACCAACCTCTGGCAAAAGTTGACTAACATATTTTAATGAAATTGATTCAACGTGTATGTTTGTGTATTTATGTAAGGCATTCTTCTATGTTCCCATAGATTCTTGATTGATTCAATTCCATTGGCTCACAAACATATAGTCTCTATAGTAAAATATTAATGGGAACACCATTGTAACACAGTTTGGGTATTAGCTTCCTAGATGGTTCTAAACTACTGGCATTAGTACAAAAGATCTGGACAATTTTGGTGATCTATTTTTTGCGATTATGTTGGCATTTTCACAACCTCTCACGATGATGCGATGGATTGAGGAAATTGTGGCATTGAAATTGCAGATTATGGAACACTGTTCCATTCCCCCTCTTCTCGGAAATAACCAGATGACTGCAATTTCACATTTACTAATCTTCATTACTAGGATTTATTAAAAACTATAAAATGTATTTATAGACATCGTTGCACTTTATGTTCTTTTTTTATCATCTTTTGGGTTCTTGTAATGGTTATAATGAAAATGTCTTGAAGATATTAAGCTAGTCAGCTGGTGATAACAGAAGATTTGTTGGGTCATTACTTATTTTTTTGCTTCCTGATGTCTGTCATTCCACCATTAGCTTGCTCTCTCTGTGAAACCTCCTCCTCATCATCACATCTGTATTGTCCCTAACTCTGATTAGCAACAGTATATGTGTATTGGCTTGCTTCACAATAGTAGATATACATCATATTCTCTCGTTCCTCTGCATAAATTATAGCGTTGGTGTCTTTCTTGCATAATTCTACATTTTGGCACACACACTGCATTAACTTACCAAAATCTGGCCAAAGTTAACCAATATATTTTAATGAAATTGTTGGAAAAAAAATTTAATACTCAATAAATAAAGCATGGATTCCTCTCCATTCTCAAGTGAATAACCCAAACCCAGCCTGAAAAATTTATTTAGAAATTATCAAACCCAACATTCATTGCTAACGTTAAGTAGGTACCATGCAAGAATTGAAGCTATGTTTGCATATCTCGGTCATTTTTCTGTTCATTCAATTCAGGTATTGGGCATTGATGTATTTGAAGTAGTAAATTTTAAGTTTACAATTAGCTTTAGATTTTATGGATATGAATGTAAGTAGACCGATGATCTTGATGGTTTGCGGTTCATCATATTTATTTTACTGGAATAGTATACCCTGCTTTAATTTGCGCATATGTGGGCCAAGTTTCTTATTTCATGAAGTTTCTCGAAGATGTGGCAGACACTTTCTATAAGATGTGGTGAAATTTGGGCAAAAGGGGATGTGTATAGTTATGGAATTCTAACGTTGGAGGTCATAACACATAAGATACCCACCGATGAGATGTTCATAGGTGGAGTCATGTTGTCAAATTGGTTATCAATGGAAGGTGATGATATTAGAAGTGATTTGTTTAGGGGAATTCTAAATTCAAATGAAGACACCACACATGGTTATACGATGTTTGAATATTTAATGCAGTTGGGTGTGTGGTGCACTCCGAAAGTTCCAAAAAATCGTCCAACTATGCGGAAGGTGGAGAACACATTAACAATGCTTTTATAGACCAACTATGAGGAACAATAAAATTGAATGTTCATATTTTAAAAATATGAGGTGTAAATAATGGTGCTACTCTAGTAAGAGTATACACATTCTTATATCATAAGATTGTAAAACCCCCGCATAAATAAAAGGTACAACATGTTTTCCGACGAACGCGTTTTGGGTTGCCAACTTATTATGGAAATTTTGGCTTGGTCTTACGAGCGATGGATGATGACTGATCAGGACAAAAGAAATGACACTTGCATGGCATTCATAAGTGGGGAAGTTTCTAAGAATGTAATTTCTTGTCTAGGCTTTATAAAATATGGAATCCGAGCATATCCATGAGTTTGGTTAACATAGACCAGACGATGCAGGGACGTTGGACGATCTCTGTGGATGTATTATTTAATGGAGTAAGATAAAAATTATACATTAAATAGAATATGGAAAAGTGATTTACATTGGATAACTAACCTGTAAGTGGAACCTCCTTGCACCAATCACCAGATCCGGTAACACTAGAGCACCAGAGCGACAGGGAGCAGAAGGAACACAGTAGTTCAGGCTCGGCATGAGAGAAGGGCATTCAAAGGTAGCATGAGGAAGGGTGGTGGTGCATTAAGTGCACCTCACCAAACGTAGTGAGCTAAATGCACCACGACATACGGGGATAACGGGAATGGAGCCCTACTCAACTATCCAATGGAGACTTGGGAGATGGTTTTTCTGACTGACGCCTTTTTCGGAGATGGGACGTATAACGATCACAAACAAACCCAAAAGGTATAACTTTTATCTTACTCCCTATTTCATTTGTCAAAAATAAAATTACACTTTTTACTGACTAAAGACACTTGCCACAACTACGAAATGTGAGTTGTCCACCTATGATAATGGTGGATTAATTACAGTAAATAACATGGGTCAATCCCAAGCTCTCCACTACTGCAGTCATTATCCTCCCACCCAACCACCTCACCTCTTTGTTGTGTGAAGAAACAATGGTCCCGCAGTTTACTATAATCGGTAGATAATATAATATTCATTCATTCATTGAATTCTCTGATCAATTTTCATAGAGACTCACAGATAATCCAAAGCATTTAAATTCTAGAGTGGAAGCATTTTGTCGAGGGAGAACAATAGTGATTCAAATAATCTCTCCAGCAGAAGACTCCAAGATTGAAGTTGGCACTGTATCTCCATGACTTCATCATGTGTTAACAAAGAAACATGTTCCTTTCTTCCACGGTGTATTCAAATAACTCAGACACCACTCGCATCACCTCACTTGTCAATGATTCTTCACATAGTGACCAGCCATATAGACTCCATGAAGTAATCAATGTAGTCGATAAGGAGCATAAACATAATTTTTACATTTAATTTATTTATTATATAATAGACATTAATATTAATAACGTGGTTGGTGCTATTTATTATATAATAGACATTAATATTAATAATGTGGTTGGTACTAGTTATGTAATATAGTTATATAACACACTATTTTGAAAAAGTTGAGACATTGTAAATGTATTTAAAAAACTCCAATGTAATTGAAACTGTAAATTTGAGTGATTGAATGTGATGTAACAAAATATCCACAGTTCCTAATGAAATTGGCAACAAAGCCACTGATCAGGAACTAAGTTTACAAGTCTTATTGGTGGTTTTTCATTTGTTACTCGATCTACTAAATCCATTACTAGAGAGTCTATATAATGAGTGTTAGAGGAGTTTGTCAAGAGGATAAATCCATTTATACATTAAAAATATAATTTAAATAAAAGACCATAATCCAAAGAATGCCATAACAAATAAAATTAAAAAATAGATAATGTCATAATCATGTTAGACAATGTAACAAAATTTTAATGGAAAATAAAATAAAACCAAGAACAAACCAGACACAACAGTCACACAATTGACACACTGATTTATGTGGAAACCCAATTGTTATAACCCTAATTTGCACCAGACATGCTTACCTGGCATCAGGCCATCTCAGATTCCTTCTTTGCCAAAACACTACTGAACAATTCTTCTTAAAAACCCCTTTTATAAAGGCCCACATGCCCTGCTGCATTATTGCATGCGTGTACACGCTAGCTGACCCAGAACAACCCGCGTGTACCTACAAAAGCACGAAAAAAGGAAAGTTGTTGACGAAACACACAGCTTTGGGTAAGTTAAATAAACCTTTCAGCCATGCATGGCTAGTCATTCGACCAAATACCTAGCTCCTTCTAACCTATAAAATAAGGGGTAGGGGTCCCATTTGAAAGGAGGAAAATCATAGTAAAGAAACGATACCCGATTGAGCATTCCCTTTGTCCCAACCTTTAGCCATCCTTGTGCAAAGAGAAGTATAGAGCAAAGAAGTTGGAAGATAGTGGAAGAAGAGCCCAGGACCAGGATCAAGGAGTAGTGGCTGACTTTATCATTGTAAGGTATCATTGTGAAGTTAATAAAAAAATTGCTTTTCCCATCCCGCCATATGAGATTGTCATTATTTGAATATTGATTGTATGATTGATTAAATCTCTAAACCATTAGTTCATAGATCAAATGCATGTGGAGTTCTTTGTTTTTCTTTTGTGAATGCAGGTCAGTGTTGGGAGGAGAGCTGCAGTCAAAGAACGACCAAGCACAAAAGGGGATCGACATCAAACACGAAAAATAAGGTACGCCAACTTAATCTCTTGAGCCTTGTATTTACATATGAGTGATGTGGGTTTAGGCATGGGATGATGGTAAGAAGTAAGAATCTTTAGGTCATTTCTGCATGCACGATAAAAAACCTTAGTGTTAGTCCGTAGGAGGGATTTCCCACCCACAATGGAATTGGTGACCATACTGGGGATATCTAGGGTTTCTGGGAACATTTTTTCTTGGGTATTTTTAAGAACTGGGTTCATTCCTTGTTTTTAAAGTTTCTGCAAAAGTCTAAGCTAACAACGATTCTGGTATTCCATACCAGTTATCTCTGTTTCTTTGCTTGACCGCATTTTTTTTCGAGACCCATAGAGGTACACGCGGCCTGTATAAGGTCTGAACGCGTGTACCTGCGCCCTACCTTCCCACAGCCTGTGTGTACATACTAGCTGAGGAAGTGTCAGTCATGTGTATGATTCTAGAAAATTTCTTCTAGAGAGGCAATCATCCTCTCCCATGTTAGAAATAATCCTTCTCAGGGGTTTTCTGGAACTCATTCTAGTCTTTGTTGTTTGCATTCTATAGCTTAGGTTTCACCTCAGATTGGTTTGTTCTATGAAGTTTTCCTTGAATTGTTTTCTTTTTTCTGTCAAAGTAAGTGTCTTCAAGAGATTCTGGTTCTCAATACCAGTAGTCTCTGCCTGGGCTTGATTGCTTGTTCTTTCATTTTTTAGAGTTTCAGAAGTACACGCGGCCTGTATAGGGTTTGCACGCGTGTACATGTGCCCTGACGTTACACAACTCGTGTGCACATGCTTGCTGTTGAACTGTCAACATCGTGCCTATGGAGAAAATTTTTGTTTAAGGCAAGGCAGTCATCCTTTCCTTTGTCAAGAGTTATACCTCTCAGCTTTTGGGTCTCTGTCATAACGGTCAATAACTTAGGTTTGATCACAGCAATAGCTTTCTTTTTCATTAAGAAGTTTTCCTCAAAATTTTCTTTTTATAGGTTTTTTAGACAAGTGTGAGAGTCCAGTTTTAATTTGCCTGTGTGTTATTTTTAAAGTGTCTCTTTGCGATTTGCTCTTAGGCCAAAAGTTTTATTGGTCTTTACTTGTTGATATTTTTCCTTTTGGCTTTGTAAGAATTCAAATAAAAAAAAATCTTTTATTTCTTTGTTTGGTTAAATACTGTTGGTTTGCATTAGTAACCAGGAAAAGTCTTTTCTTTCATAAGTTCTTGACAGTTTACTTAGATGATAAGTAGCTTGTAGTAGAGTGCAATCCTTCTTTGAGTTTGTTGTTCAAAGATCTTAGAAAATTTTAGTTTGAAAAGTTGATTAATATTTGAGTCAAGAAAAAGTTATTTTGTTTCCAGCTTTCTGTTTATTTTTCTTTCATCTTTCAAACATCACTAGTTTCACTTTCATAACATTTGACTTAAGACAAGCCATAAAAATTAACGCTAAATATAAAATTAATTAGATTTTTTTTGTTTGTAGGGTCAACCAACTAGTTCAAGGTTAGGGCATTGAATTAGGTTGGAGAGGAAACTCTTCAAGGCCATTAAATCAAACATTGGAGTCTGAGCTAGGGAGTGTTAAAAGTCCAGTATCATGAAAGTTATCCAGGACCCCCCTCTAACACAAGGGCTAAACACGAGGTTTCATGCGGAAAGGCAATGGAGATAACCCCTCCAAAGCCGAACCAATCGTAGTGGAGAACACATATAGAGGGCCTATCTTGGGATTCCTTTGATTGCATTTTCCACGGAGCTTCGTGGGTCTTGAATCCGTTCGAGGTCCTCAGTTGTCTTCCGGAGCACTTGTTTTCGATACCCTTGACAGGTTTGGGGCTTGATACCTTGCTCATTGTGGTCTACTCAACTGCCGACTGTACTCGCCTAGTGATTGTTCGCGCGCTAGCAACCTAGTTGCCTATCATTTTTAGGGACATACACAGGTGACTGCGGGGGTATACCGCGGTACCTAGGATAGACATCGGGCCACGCTTTGCAGAGTATACCCGGAGGGTGATTTCATGTTCGATTTGCACTTGCACTGGTAGGTTTCTCTAGTGTTGGTTGTTGTAACTATTCTTCCAACTAGTTTAGTGTTTGCTTGTTTTATCTTATAGGGACTTTCCTAGTGTGTGTTGTTTTTGAATGAATAGAAATTCCTAGTGTGTCTTTGATCTTCTCACACAGTGGAGGATCATGAGCTTCGTCGGTCACGAAGGCTTCTTGGCCTTCCACTGGTTACACTGGAGCCACCCCCGCCACTGCTAAGGTGAAGGCTAGACCAACAAGGGTCTTTTGAAGCGTCTGGGTCACCGGAAATCACACCTGACCAAACTCTATTAAAGGACCTTCTGGCACCTTTAAAGTGGATGGTAATGGAGGCAAATCACGTCTCTTCTTTTGGGAATCCTGATATTCTCACCACGGTTGTCGTCACAGGGGGTGTTCCACCTCCTACCCCACCATCGCCAGTCCGAGCCACCACGGTATCGACTGCCTCTACCTCGAGAAGTGGTCTAATCCCGTCTTTGGCGACGACCACTAATCCTTTCACATAGAGTGTGACATGCCCTTCGTTCTCATATGGGATGCCTAGCTCAGGTACAAGTCCTATACTATCCTACTCCACTTTGCAGACTTTAGGTCTGGGGGTAGGGAGCTCTAACACTCCTCTGCAAGGACCCATGGTGGGAACTTCAACTCCTTTTAACGCTTTCCCTTATGGGGGAGGTCATATACCTCCTTCTTCCCCTTCACTCGACGGTACTCGCCAACAATCTGTCGGGCCAAACACACACCATAGTTCAATTGGATTAGGGAGTCAAGGACCACCTTCTCATAATATGTCGGTAGGTTAGACATCGTTTTCTTTGTTCGATGAGTTTGGTAACAACACTTTCTCGTCAACTACTTTCCCAACCGGGGGAAACCCTAGTTATGACCAACCTAATCCTATGCAGCGCACTATTCCTGCATAAGGGGAAAACCCAGGAACTTCTTCTGCATCAGGACCTTGGAATTCTTGGCAAGGATCAGTTCCCTCGTCAGGAATATCGATCTGGGGCAATTCCTTTCACAACCAATGGAACCCCGGACAAGGTGCTATGCCTATGCCCATGGGATCGACATGGGGAAACCCTTCCCAAAGTCCTTCGAATGTAATGCATGCCCAACCATCTACGTCCTATTTTTGGAATCAACCGATGATGTCTCCTCACTTGCAGAATCCATACGTTGGTCATGGCCATGGTTTTTACCAAAACCCCAGCCAACAACCCAACTTTTCCTGGAAACTTGGTGCCAGTCACACTCCAGGCCCCTTGTTCCATGGTTATTATCAACAAGAACCAAAACTACCTTTCTTGGCAACTTTACATTTTTCAGACTTGACAAGATTGTTGAATGACCCCATCTGTCATGATCCATGTTGGCCTCCTTTGCCGACGAAATTACCTTCGGACATACCAAAGTTCGAGGCCAAGCCTAACAAAGATCCAGGGGATCATGTGACCACCTTCCATCTTTGGTGCTCGTCTAATTCATTGAAATATGACTCCGTACAATTGCAATTGTTTCAATGCACTCTCATTAGGAGTGTCGTGAAATGGTACATCGAGCTCGACCACTCAAGATATTCTTCCTTCGGGGAATTGGAAATGGCATTCCTAAACCATTTCCAATTACCTGTGAGATACGATGCCGACATAGAATTGTTGGCCAATTTTGAACAGACAAAAGCGGACCATATCTCTGACCACATCCGAGAGTGGAGATGCCGAAAGAGTTTAATTAAGGTACCAGTCCCACCAACATTCCTGCTTGAGTGGTTCCTTAAGTCTTTGGTCCCACAACTATCCAAAGACATCGCAACATCAGGAGTGTTTTTCGAAGAAGATGCCATCATGAGAGCTCAACACCTTGAGCTAATTTATTCTCAGTCTGGTTTATTGTACGAGGTTTTTCCCAATGCACCACGATCCATACTTGATAAATCCAGACAGAGAGCTAGACTACATGCCGATGGTATTGTAGGTTCATCACAAACCAAGTCTGCTGAACAACTGACAAAACAAATGCAACAATTGTCTATACAACATACAACGGCCAACCAAACTTCTATTTCGGCCGCTCCCCCTACCCAAACATCAGATGTACACACAGTGCAATCGACAAATACAAAGGCCACCCAACAGCCTGATGGAAAGAAAAAACAACGAAAGAAGGGTAAGGGGGATAAGAAACCCACCAATAATACTGGTGGGGGCAACACTGAGAAATGGAAGGTGAGGTATCTGTGTAACCTGTGCACGGAAGACCACTCGACCCACCAGTGTCCTCGGCTTGCAGAGGCCCAAAAGTTTGTGACACAACAACAACATGTTGTGTTAACAAATCCATTCCAACATGGGAAAAACCTAACCCAAGCCTCTACAAGTGCGGAAGGAGGCAGTCAAGGACCCTCTCCATCTTCGAGCAACCCTGCATCCGTGAATGTGTATATGATGAAAGGTGATGCTTTTATATCGACTAGAGCACATGACTATAGTAAGCCAAGCACCTCTGAGAAAGGACAAGAGGTTGAAATCCCATCTCTTCCTCTCCAGATCGAAAAGAATTTCGGCAAAAAAATGAAACACATCCCAAAAGGTGTGTTCAAGTAAGATTCTCACAACCCAAACGCAAGGGCCACCCAGAACTATTCTATGGTGGAGGATTTATCTCAAACCCCTTGTGTGATGTCCTCTTTGGAGGTCCTCCAGAGCTTCCCTTCCCAGAGGAAATCTTTGTTAGCAGCTTTAGGAACCACCGAGACTTGTAATTCGGGTACAATCATGCTAGATACAACCAACTTAAAACCACATCTCCCTTACCATGTAGCATTTCAAATAGTAGTGGCTTACCCCACGAAAACTTTTACACGTAACATTTTTCGCACAGTGGTTGATGAGGGCGCCTCGACATGAATCATGTCATTGGCGTGTTGGAAGGCCATTGGCCAACCCGTTTTGTCTTCGTCACCTACTGTTCTTATCACTTTCGATGGTCATTTGTTCTGACCACATGGCATCATCCACTCTTTCCCCGTGCAGTTAGGAGGGAAGAACGTGTGCATCAAGGTAGAAGTAGTCGACACATCCCTTGACTACAATCTCTTGTTAGGTAGGAGTTGGACTTATGCCATGCAAGCAGTGGTTACTACAGTTTTTTGGGTCTTGTTGTTTCCACACGAGGGCCGAATTGTGACCATTGATCAATTTTCCTTCTCCAGAAATGACCCTTCATTGGGTGCATCCGCAGTCCCGATGATTGATAATCCCCAACCGGGCGTCATCAACATAGGCATTGGTTTGTGCCCATCTTTGATGGGTACCTTCGATTACCCACCCCCTCAAGGTGATGTCAAGTTCATATCATACCACCATAGGGTTGAGATTTTCCAAGTTTCATCGTTTCGCATGACTTACTTCAACGATCCATGGATTCTTCCTTCCCCATCAGCCATGTTGGAAGGGACAGGGAACAATGGTATGTCCATGCCCTTGTCCGCGACAGAGGCAACATAATTTTTAGTCCAGCAAGCTTCAGCCGACACAGATCCAACTCCTGCACAAGAGTTAGATCCGATCCTAGAGCTTATTTGGGCTCAAAGTTCCCTTGCTGGTACCAATTCGTTAGACTTAGTCTTGCCCTCAAACAAAGAAATCATTAAAGAAATGACTAGTTCAGACAAACCTTGGGATGATCTCCATCACCGATCATACTTCCTCCCTGAGTTAAGAAGAATCGAAGCAGGTAAATCCACCTTGACTATGACTCGAGATAGGTCTTGTCCTATCAATCCCTTGGCTACACATGAGGTTTATGTAGAGGGTAATATGGAAACTATTGCTAAAACTATACTGATTAATATCTCTAGAACCCCTAGCATCGTGGAGAATGTTTTTTTCAGAGCTGACTGTTCCCCCGAAGAGATTCAAATCTACACATACTTATTTAAAGAATTTCATGACGTTTTTGCTTGGTCTTATGAGGAAATGCTAGGCATTGATCCAAAAATAGTCGAACATGAAATCACAACTTATCTGGATGCCAAGCCAGTTCGACAGAAGCTTCATCCAGTAAATCCCAGGAATGAAGCAACCATTAAGGTTGAAGTCAAGAAACTGCTCAAAGATGGTTTTATCTATCCTATCCATTTGACCCAATGGGTGTCAAATCCTGTGTCGACCAACAAGAAATAGGGCATGATTCGCGTATGTACGGACTTTCGTGATTTGAACAAGGCCTGTCCAAAAGATAATTTTCCCACACCATTCATTGACCAGATAATTGATGAATGTGCAAGTTGCGAGGCCTTTTCTTTCATGGATGGTTTTTTGGGATATAATCAGATACAAATCAAGCCCAAAGACCAACACAAAACTGCTTTCATTTGTCCATGGGGTACATTTGCCTATTGTAAGATGCCTTTTGGTCTCAAAAATGTTGGAGTTACCTTCCAGCGGACCATGTATTTTTCTTTCCATGATCTCAAGCATATAGTTGAGGCCTATTTAGATGGTTTAGCATCTCGATCTCGCAAGAGAAAGGATCATCCCATGCACCACCGAGTTATGTTTGAGCGATGTTGCTACTTCTGGATTCGCTTGAATCCAAACAAATGCAAATTTTGCATAACATCAGGATGTTTGTTAGGTTTCATAGTGTCAACAACAGGGATCATGGTCGATCCTATGAAGGTTGAGGCAATAGTTCAGTTGCCTCCCCGATGCACAATCCTTCAACTTTAGAGTCTACAGGGAAAGATGAAATTTTTGAGGCGTTTCATCGCCAACTATGCCGAGATCACGAAGGGATTTATGTGCTTACTGAAGAAAGACGTTCCTTTTCATTGGGACGATGCCACTCAATGCTCCTTCGAAGCGTTGAAACCTGCCCTCACAACTGACCCTCTACTTCGACCACCCAACTATAACAAACATTTCTTATTATACTTGGCTGCAGCAGAGTCAACCATCGGCATGGTCTTAGTTCAGGAAGATGATTTTCTCTCAGAATATGTGATCTATTACCTGAGTCGAGGCCTCGTCGGATCAGAACTCAATTATTCTCATATTAAAAAACTTGCATTGGCAGCAGTCCATGCTGTTCAATGGTTCTGTCATTATGTTATGTTTTGCAAGACCATTGTCATTGCCGTTGTGAATCCGTTTCAATATGTGTTGAAACAAAGGGTAATAGGAGGAAAGATCAGTAGATGGATAGTGGTCCTCCAAGAATTTGACTTAGATTTCATTTCGGCGAAATCCAAAAAGACACTGGTCTTCACAGAACTTATTTCAGAACTTCCGATCGAGTCAGGTGATGTTGTGCCCGAAGAATCGCCTATTCAAGGAGATATGTTTTTGATAGCATCTTCGGACCCCTGGTATGGAGATATTCTAGTATATCTCCAGACTTTGAATTACCCCGCCTCTTCTTCTCGTGATGAATGTCACCGTATACTTCATTAGGCCAAGAATTATCTCATCCTTGAGGACACTCTCTATCGTCGAGGAGTAGATTGCGTTCTTCGTCGATGCCTCACTCATGAGGAAGCGGAACTCATGCTTAACGATTGCCATACTGGAGCATGTGGCGGTCATTTGTCTAGGTTGGAAACAACCCAAAAGATTTTATGAGCCGGTTACTTCTGGCCAACATTGATCAAAGATTGTATTGAATCAGTCAAGAATTGCCACTCGTGTCAGATATTCTCTCGGAAGATGAGGGCACATCCCGCTCCCATGTTTCCTATCATCACAATTGGTCCCTTCACCAAGTGGGGAATTGATTACACTACATGAAACCCTCCTTCAGCAAGGGGGAACCGTTATATCATTTTAGCCTTAGACTACTTTACGAAGTGGGTCGAAGCTATGCCAATGTTTAAAGATGATGGAGAGACTGTAGCTCTCTTTTTGTTGAACCAGATAATCGCAAGGTTCGGCGTCCTGAGAGAGATTGTCATTGACCATGGCAGTCACTTTTAGAACCAAATGATGACCGAATTAACATCAAAGCTTGGATTGTAGAAAGAACATTCATCACCCTACTACCCCCAAGCAAATGGTCAGGTGGAAGCTGTAAATAAATCTCTTAAGGCCATCCTACAACGAACGATCAACTCAGCTAAGTCAAATTGGTATTTGATGTTATACTTGGCATTAGGGGCTTACCGAATGTCTGTTAAGACTGCAACCGATTTCTCACCTTTTCAACTCGTTTACGGGATGGAAGGAGTCTTGCTTATAGAATGTCAGATCCTGTCCCTAAAATTGGCAGTACAGTTACTGCCAGAAACTTCTCCACTTGAAGAATGATTATTATACCTTGAGCAGCTCAATGAGCATCATTGTGATGTAGCCCTAGCCAACGAGGTTCATAAAAAAAAAGTCAAGTGTCAGTATGATCGGTCCGTTCGTCCTCGGATTTTCTCTGAAGGCGACCTTGTCCTGGTCTATGACCAAGATAAGGACCCCCTGGGGGAAGGAAAATTCAAACCCATGTGGTTCATACCTTTCATCATAAAAGAGGTTCTAAAAAAGGGCGCTTATCGTCTGGTTGACTTTCAGGGAAATTCTTTGGCGGAGCCTAGAAATGGGCTCTACCTCAAGAAGTATTACTCATAGGTAGGGCACCTTGGGTAACTTTTTGTAACATATGTATAATCTGTGTGCTATTACTTTCTGGTTTCTTTTAATATTATGGATGTGTCATTTTTGATGTCATCTTTTGTCACTGTGGTAGATGTCAAGTCAATCAGAGGTGTTCATGGGGCGCACAGACAGTGCTAGCTGACACACTCAGAGGCTTTCCTCTGCAGCTTGGGTAATTTTTACACCTCAGGGCCAGTTATTATCTTCAGAAGGTATATGTTTAGGCGACACCACAAACAATGTCACCGAGTACAGTGCAATTATTGAGTTGCTTCGTGACGCCTTCTCATTTGGTATCTCTCATCTCCGGGTCTATTTAGACGCTCATCTAGTTGTGTCTCAGTTAAATAGAGTCTACCGTGTTCATGATCCGACTTTACACCGACGATTCCTTAGGGTACGTCTCTTAGAACAAATCTTTGATTATATTACATATTTTCATGTTCCTAAGAGATTAAACCAAGTTACAAATACTCTAGCTAATCAAATTTTAGACTGGCATCTCGCACACATATAAAAATACATACACATAAACATGTAAATACATTTTTAAAGGAAAATATGATCCATAAGACACAAAAAGACATAAAAATCCATATATAATATCATAATCATCAGAGTACATAGGTGGATGGAAGCACCTTAAAAAATATGACCAGTAATGAGTTATGGGGATTATGCCCTCAAAAAATATATACAAGTAGAGCTCTCAGCACGTGAAAATTATAGACTAACTAAGGTCAGGGCCTGTGAGCCCTGTTGTAATAATAAACAGTGTTTGCCAAACGCTGGAATAGTCGGACCCACGTCCATGGTGCCCCCACTACATGAGGCTGCATAGATGGTGGCAGATCCTTAATCTCTACCTTGGGGATGGTGCAAGTGAGCGAGGTAAAATTTCACTCAACTCATCTCAAAACCCTCTCAGCCTCACCGACTGGAAGCTCTCCTGTTGCTGTTGGTCCCCCTGCAGCAACAGGTGCGACCCCTGGTTGAGGATGATGCCTGTTCCTCGCATAATCTGCAAGTCGCACTGGTCCCACATCTGCACACAATAGACACATATCTGTCAAATACTCTGGTTTAAAAAAAATGAT
>ML798558.1:334980-355504 GCA_009831015.1 Picea engelmannii | reverse complement strand
AAAAAAAAAAAAAAAAAACGATGCAAACTTACCCATCCCGCCTCGCTCTTCGCTTGGAGGTACAGGGATCTCAGTATCTCTCGAGAAATCAATCCCAACATAATGATAATCCTCTATGACTGGGATCTGCCACCACAACCAAGCAAAAAATTCATCATCGAAGGACTCATTGGTCCTTCCACCACCCTGTCGTGGCAACAATGCTGCCCTTCTGCAAACCGCTGGAAGAGAGGCCTGATGTCCTCATACCACCACTCGAGGATTGAAACTAGGAACTTTTTCAAAGAAGAAAGAGCATAAAATAGTCCCAAACCCGAATTTCCTCTACGTTTGCAACCGACAATCTGTCAGTTGCTTCTTCATACAATCTAACAGTGTGGTGCTCCAGTCAAATATTTGTGCATCTAAGCACTGGACTGCATAGTTCATCTGTGCACGGGACGCCTGATGTAGAGTTGCAGAACCAGTCATCCACCCAATAAGTAACACAATCACCTGCAATGATAAATCAGTGATATTGCTGATTGGCACCTGCGAGATCGATCAGTCTGTACCCGCCTCACAATAGGGTCCTATCAATTCCGATATATTGTGAGGCCCAAAAGGAAATGTCTGGAAATTGACTGGTTCACCTCTCCTAGAGAGGCCAGTCAAAAAGTATATATCCTCTGTAGTGGGCACCAACCACTGCCCCTCTAACATAAAAGCTTCTGTGTCAGGGTGCCAATATTCAACCAAGGCATTCAGTAGCCTAGGTTGTGCTCTCATAAAAGGACATAGAAAAAAATTGAGCAAGCCACATTGCATTAACATTGCCACAACGTTAGGGTCTTCCCCAACTAGTGCACTAATATCTTCATGCTCTCGTTCTCTCCAGTGCACATACATCCTGCACATGTGAAAAAATTTAGAGGGTTAGGCCTTGCTTTTTAAACTTTTTTTGCACTCATTAGAGGTTCCACGTGCGCTGTTGTGATGGTAGTTGCATGTACATGCACTCTGACATCAGACAGAGAGAGTGTACACGCAGGTTGTCATAAGACATAGCACGTGGACCTAGGGCCGACCTTTTAAAGGTCGACGCCCCCCCTAAAAAAACAAATTAAATGCATATATAAAGAATTAAAAGGCAAAAGGAGGTAGTTTATACTTACTTGGTCCAGACGGATGGTCGTTTCGTCCACTGTAGCTCCTGGAATCACTACTTTTACCAAAGGGGGTTTTTTGCTCCAGAGTCAATTTCCAAATCAACAATGGTGATAATGAGTTGCCAGCTTCTATTTATAGACTTTTTGGCCATTTTTTGTCACTTTTTTGGCCCCCCTTATTATTTTCTCTAAATTGAAAACCATTTAGAGTGATTCAAGAGTTTCTTTGGAAAGTTACGTTCAGGTATCAGGACATTTTTTGGAGTTTTGGGTCACTTTTGACGGTCTGTGGGGAAAAATATTAGATGGTCAACTTGAGCATATAAGTTAGGTTTCCACCCCTACTTTTGTATCTCGTTGTCTTTATCCCTTTGCCATAGGATCGATCCCACCAGGTTGCGACACAGAACCATCATTGCTGCTTTAGAAGTGTCACAATTTGGTGGTAGAGCTTACCGGAACATGGATGCCCTAGGTAGATCCTAGTTTCATTATGGTGTCCATGCTGTCACTAATGACTATAGGCTCAGGAGTCCTTTTAGTTTTGCCTGATTACAAGTTTGAGCCTCATTTGCATGACTCTTTATCACTCTTGACCTCACCCTCGGTACTCACAAAACATAATGGGTCTTGTTTTAAGCCCTTTTCAGACCCTCTAAAAATGAAAAGATCGTCGAGCGATCTTGTGGCCTTTCATGCTCGTTAAAATGAAATTTGAAGTTATGTCTATCCGGCGGTAGTTTACCCCTTTTTCGGTCCAGACGGTCAACTGTATGAACAAACGTATACTCTAGAGGCCTCAGATCCCTAGAAGATTATTCTCAAGTATAATTTTAACCCTTTTGCGGGCCCGAGGGTCTAAATTTATGAAAAAGGAACTCCCACAGAGTCCATAGTTAAGCTCTTTTCAGACTCCCTAAAATTGAGAAGATCACTGAGTGACCTTATTCTTTCACACTCGTTAAAATGGTCTAGAAGAACATTCCTGATGAAGTCCATAGTTAAGCTTTTTCAGACTCCTTAAAAATGAAAAAAATGCCGAGTGATCTTGTCTTTATCACACTCATTTAAATGGTTTTGAATAGACGTCTTTTAGGTGCTAGTTTACCCCTTTTTCGAACTGACTAGACTACCTTCGAAAAAGATACCCCATTGGAGTCTCCTTTTACGTTTTTTCAGACTCTCTAAATATGAAAAAATGTCGAGCTTACCTTCTTTGGGCTCATTAAACTTACATCGAAGGACGTTACCATTGTGTGTTTTGTTAACCATAATTGCATACCTATGTCTTTGGCCTAATGACAGCTCCATGTTTCTCTCAACTGAACCATCTGAAGCATGCCTTATGTGAAAGCCTTGTAGCACTTTGCCTCTGAGTCTTGACACCTTTGGCCCCAGGAGGGATTTTTCTAGAGTGTCCTTACTTTGAACATAAGTCTTTTCCTTGCGCCTCGAACTTGTATGTTTGCGACACTCATCCCTCCTTTGTAACGTAACATTCTTTTATTCTTTTTCAAAATTATTGAAAAAGACAAAAAAAAATCAAATATACCCCAAAAAGAGGAAGGGAAAAGTATTTTTCTTTGTATTGACAGCACATTGAGTCGCCCTTGGATAAAGCACATATTTTCGTTTTTTCGTCAAACCCTGGGATTTAATATGACCTTAGGAAGTTGTTCCCGCTACATTGAGTTGTGTCCTCCTCTATTTGGTTATTCTTCCAAACATATGGAGAGTTTGCGTTGCCTCCTGCCTCGTAAACTTATGTTAATGCCATGCTACCTGAGTCTCATATTTTGTTGTGCTATTATCCAAGGGAAGTTTTTCTAATCCCGATTCAGCCCCCTCTGTAGTTTGTCTCTTGCCCTCATGCCCGACCATCCTCAAATTCCAGTCAAGTCTTTGTTCAAAATCAATGAAGCCTTTAGTTTGATCATCAAGATTCTCTAGTCCATGACCGACGAGCCATTGAAGACCTCTGGGTAGTGAAGTCGTATACTCATATTACACTCCTACCCAAGTTTTGAAGATTTTGAAGTTGTTTCTCGAGCTCTGAAGACCTCATCTCCAGCCATCAGGCCTTATCAGCTTCTAGAAGATGGATACTCTACATGGATATCTTTTTGATTTCGAGATATAGCTCCGTTGTGTATTTCTCGCGGCTACACTTTATATAGTTATATGACATGGATCTATAGTGTATTTGATTGGTAGCCATGATTTTATTTCATCCCGAGCATGGGTATGCCTTCCTCAGTGAGACAATTATTATTTTGCAGAAGGAACCTCCCGATTTCTAGTCCCTGGGCTCACTTGTTTGGAACGTTGGTGAAGATTGTTAATGTATTTCGGCCATCAGATGCTCTTCTGACTCACACATTAGGGGGCATCTTTTATAAGCCTAATTTGCACCAGACATGCTTACCTGGCATCAGGCCATCTCAGATTCCTTCTTTTCCAAAACACTACTGAACAACTCTTCTTAAAAACCCCTTTTATAAAGGCCCATACGCCCTGCTCCATTACTGTACGCATGTACATGCTAGCTGACCCAATCAACCCACGTTTATCTACAAAATCATGAAAAAAATAAAGTTGTTGATGGAACACACAACTTTGGGTAAGTTAACTAAACCTTTCGGTCATGCATGACCAGTCATTCGACCAAATACCTAGCTCCTTCTAACCTATAAAATAAGGGGCAGGGGTCCCATTTGAAAGGAGGAAAATCATAGTAAAGAAACTATACATGATTGAGCATTCCCTTTGTCCCAACCTTTAGCCATCCTTGTGCAAAGAGAAGTATAGAGAAAAGCAGTTGGAAGACAGTGGAGTAAGAGCCCAGGACTAGGATTGAGGAGAAGTTGCCAACTTTATCATTGTAAGGTATCATTGTGAAGTTAATAAAATAATTTATTTTCCCGTCCCACCATATGAGATTGTCATTATTTGAATATTGATTGTATGATTGATTAAATCTCTAACCCATTAGTTCATAGATCAAATGCATGTGGATTTCTTTGTTTGTCTTTTGTGAATGCAGTTCAGCATTGGGAGGAGAGTTGTAGTTAAAGAATGACCAAACACGAAAAGGGATCGACATCAAACACAAAAAATAAGGTACGTCAACTTAATCTCTTGAGCCTTGTATTTACATATGAGTGATGGGGGTTTAGGAATAGGATGATGGTAAGAAGTAAGAATCTTTAGGTCATTTCTACATGCATGATAAAAACCCTTAGTGCTAGTCCGTAGGAGAGATTTCCCACCCACAACACCAATACAGGAAAAACTACGGGGAAATGATAATTGATATTCTTATTATTCAAGGGAGAATTACAATAGCCAACACATGCATAAAACTATCCTCTCCTCACATACACACTGCACTCCACAATATTGTGTATTTCTCACACATTGCACTCCCACCCCTATGGGTATTCTCATATATATAACATCCATCACACCATTACATGAATTGATCATAAATAGATCACATAGTTACACAACCTGTTCATTGTAGTGTGCATGCATGCAAAATCTAAATTTAATGCATTCAATCGCATGCAAAATTGGTTGGCACGTTTTCAACAATCTCCACCTTGACAACAATTTACTTGATATATCATGCCTGGAATTATTCATCACCTTTCCTACAAGCTAAGAGAATCCAGAAACCATCACGGCTCCACAACGTCTCTAACAATATTGTTACATGAACATGCCTGCATGATTCACTCCATAATGGACCATTTTTCCTCCATCAGTAACCTGTCTAATAAACTGATGCACTTGTCCCATTTTGATGCATTGGACTGTTAGTCACATGCATAACACTTTGACTGCCACAGAACACCACATCCTGTACATGTCCAAACTTACCTAATATATCCTTGCATTATTGCAAGACATAACATGAGGTAGGTCTCGTCTTGTCCAAATCTCATGAATCATAACCACAGACTAAATCACTACAACCACTGTAGGTGATACTTTTTCTTTTGTGTTTGAAGCACCCATTTCCATCCTCTTCACCTGGTTTTTCCATGTGTCTACTAACAACACTAATTGCATGTGAAATCCTGACCATTTCCCATTTCAATCATCAAACTTCCTACTAGCATATAATACTCGATACATATAACCCTTTTCTTCTTCATCAATTAGGACATAAACCTGAAGAAAACTTACAATGGAAATCCGAAGGGATTTTACCAGTTTCACATTATTCATACTGAATTTCCTGAGTAACTTCACCACATAATTCGGTTGTGATAACCAAGTTTACCATATTTTCCATCTCTATGTATTTCCATGCCCAAGATTTATTTTGTTTCTCCCAGATCCTTCATAACAAACGTCCTAACCATATGAGCCAACCTGTTGATCTCAAACATGCTTGTTCTTGATACAAGCATAAGATTTAATGCCAAGATAATAAATATACCATAAACACAATGGTTATACTCACTTATTGTAAACTTTGGCTCACCTTGAAGGAATCAAACATCTTGTACCATTTTCCTAGCATGCTTCAGGCCATACAATGATTCTCGAGTTTGAAAACAAATCTTAGGTTGTGATTCTGAACTAACCTTTCTGGTTGTTCCATATACATCCCCTTATCCAAAAAATTCCATGTAAAACTGTTTTAACATCTAGTTGTACTAACACAACTAGTACTAACACAACATGAATAGAAACAAGCTTTTAACAACTGGTGAGAAATTTTCATGGAAATCAATACCTTCCAAATACCCTTCTACTACCAATCATGCTTTGAACCTTTCATCTTTTACTATGTTTTATTTTATAAAAGGAGATTCATCAAACACTGCATCTCTGTCCATGATAATTATGTGGGTAGTAGGATCCCATAGTATCCATCCCTTAACATCATAACCATATCAAAGATCTTCTTGTTTGATCTAGGTCCTACTTAGAATGATGATAAAAAACATAAGCATCACTACCGAATAATTTCACATTTGAGTAATTACCAGATGACTTGTTCATACCTCTTCCAAAATCTTCCAGTCTTTTGCAACCAATGGTGACCAAGTTACCAGATAGAACAACCACTTATGTCCACAACTATTGTTGCAACTTGGTATTACTGAACATGCATATTCGATCCCAACTTTCTTGCAATACTTTCCGAGTTCCATGGATATGAACCTACCTTCATATATATATATATATATATATATATATATATATATATATATATATTCTCAAACACTTGATTGACCTACAAACACATCAACCTTTCTACAGACCCATGTTTCTAACCTGGACACACTGCTCCACCTCGAACTTTGAATTCAAACAAATTTGACCAAATCTAGCCAAGCCAACCCAAGTGAACCTTTTCTGCTCACCTCCAGGGTCTTCACACTGGAGTCTCAGTGCTCCACCTTAACATGAACATTCCATTGACCAAATCCAACCAAGTCGACCAAGTAAGCCTTCACCACTTACCTGCAGGACAATTTACAATGGATTTCACCAAGCCTTTTATAGGCTTCGTTACATGCAATCCATGGACACAATACCACGGGCTACCCAAAAACATGGATCCAAAAAACCACGTTCTTTGACCTAAAAACCTTATTTAACCCATTAAATTTTTCATCGAGTCATACATGCCCCCCCACATATTCAATCTACCTAAATCTATGGTTATAATGTTCATAGATGACCTGATAAACCAGGGGTACACATAACTATCTAGGTCTTACATACATATGCCCATTTACATGCAATCAATAATTTCTACAATTGCAAAGTAAATACATTTTTTTTTTAATTTCATGATGACTCAACCATCACCGCCCTGCAACTTTTATGTGAACATAGGTGGTGAGACACAATAGGAATATAAAACTTCATCAACCATACATGAACCTGATGTTGTTGTAGCTGAATTTGCTTCTATTTTGGAGTCCTCTTTGGATGCTTGTTGTATTTTCCAACAATCCTTCTTGAGATGCCCATATTTTCCACATAACCAACATTATCCATTACCCTTACTATTTTTTGGCTTAGACCTCGCTGTACCTTTCTGATCTTTCCCTCCTTATGTAGATCGACCTCTGACCACCATGGCTTATTTTGTTGAGGTTTCTTTACTGGATCTTCTCCTCATTTCCTCAGACAACAGAGCTCCCACAATAGTGTCATAATCAATGGAATATGTTGAGTTGAACCACATAGATGTGACCAGATGATCACAAGACTCAAGAAATGAACACATTAGCGTAAATTCCTTGTCCTCATTTTTGTACTTTACTTCCATACTAGATAATTGAAAAATCAGAGTATTGAAAACATTTAAGTGATCAACAAGTTTTGCACCTTCTGTCATACGTAAGTTGTACAACTACCTACTCAAGAAGATTATTTTCATCAAGGACTTTGTTGTATATATACTCTCTAGTTTGTTCCACAAACCCACTATTGTCTCCTCTCCAACAATGTTAAACAAGACTTCATCTGCCAGACACAAACAAATGGTACTGAGAGCTCTTGCATCCAGATCTTCCCAGTCCTCATCTGTCATGTTTGCCAGTTTCTTTGAATTTCCCGCCAAAGCCTTTTGAAATCCTTGTTGCAAAAGAAAATCCCACCACTTGAACTTCCATAGCTCAAATTTATTCTTACCATTGGATTTCTCCACCTCAAACTTAGAACTCTACACTTTCGCCATTAGCACAAACCACCCTGAAACCACAACTTATATTTGAATCCCCAAAATATTTGAAAAGGGCTTACAATAAATCACAAATTTTTAATATATATATGTCTTTAAACCTTTTACTAAACCAAAAAAATCAACAAATAATATTTTAATAGGGCATCCTCCACCCACTTTAATCATAAAGTTGATCCTCCATTTATAAATTCAATTCCTTCATGTGATTTATGTGCATAATAAAACAAGGAAAGCCTACCTCAAACTTTGTGCATATATAAATTCAACCACTCCATCCATTTAAAAAATGGTGATTCTCATGCACAATAAGACAAAAATAACCACTCCTTTTAATAATATGTTGTGCTTAATAAAACAAAGTTTCGTTCATACCTTGACCTTCTAAAAATCGTTTATTTTTGGATTTCAACAACGGTTGTCACACCTTAGACAAGGATAGTATGCGGCAATTCCCAAAGTTGTCTCACCATGTAATATGTATCACGTGCGATACATTGTCTGCGACACTTTCTCAAAATTGTCGCATTGTCTAATATGTAGCACCTTAGCACCTACAACATTTTGCAGAAATTGAAAATTTTGCAAGTCTGCCTACGACTATCACACTGTGTATCACACTGTGTAAGAGGGACAACTTGCGAAAATGTAATAAAACATATTTTAGGATGATTCACTTGGCTTGGCTTGGTTAACCTGCTCTTCTATTCAACGATCTGATTCTCTTCTCCTTCACTCTCAGATCCTTTAACTCCGTTCTCTGATACCAATTTTTAGGTAGTGAAAGCATAAATGTAACAAGATTTTAATGGAAAACAAAATAAAACCAAGAACAAACCATAAAATCCCATCACACAATTGACACAATGATTTATGTGGAAACCCAATACAGGGAAAAACTACAGGGCAATGATAATCAATATTGTTATTATTCAAGGGATAATTAAAATAGCCAACATAGACATACAACCATCCTCTCCTCACATACACACTGCTCTCCACAATATTGTGTCTTACTCACACATTGCACTCCCACCTCTATGGGTATGCTCATATATATAACATCTATCACAAATTTACATGAATTGATCATAAATAGATCACATAGTTATACAACCTGTTCAATGTAGTGTGCATGCATGAACAATCTAAATTTAGTACATGCAACCTCATGCCAAATGCCAAATTGGTTGGCACATTTTCAACAAATCAAACTATGAAATGGAAACGAAAACAACATACATATGGATGAACTATCCTAAACTCTCTATATTATTAATTTTTCTTAGAATGCATAGCGCTTAGTCCCGAGGTGATTAATCACCAAAACAATTGATAAAATAATCAACTCTTCACATCACGTGCTTCCGAAAGAAAGCTAAGGATCCCTTTCAATCACGTACGTTGAATCTAGAGCTTCAAAGCCATCTAAACCCAATCTGATATTCCTTTTTACATATTATTAAATTCTAAACTCAATATGATATTCTTGATTACCAAGCATAAAGATATTGCAACTTGGCAACCTCTGACTACGAATATCCTATATGCAAATGACTCTACATATACAGATGGAAACCTTTAAGGGTATATCAATATTCATATATCAGTTGGGAAAATTCAAAGAGTCACAATGACTCTACATATACATATGGAAACCTTTAAGGGTATATCATTCTTCATATATCAGTTGGGAAAAGTTAAAGAGTCACAAGCATATATATTTTTTTTTTGCTTAAATGGGCAAAGTTCATAGAATTTTACCATCGTGAGAAAGAACAATTTCATTAAAAAAAATATAGAGACACAAAATATAGCTACTATGATGTAACTTAACTCCGACAACTTTAGCTAGATATTTGACACTTGTGAACCTCAAACTGCTTTTAGTCATCATCACTCTCACTGCTCGATTTAAATGAAACAACGACCATCAAAGAGTAAGTAGAATAATGAACGTGACAACCAAATCAAAGGAGATAAATATTTGAGGAAAACACTTACATTTATGCTTGGGAAGGAAAAATGATTACTCAATGGAGTAGACAGAGTTTGAGGGATGGTTAAACATTTAATTTTTTGAACTTTTTCATTGGACTCTAGTGAAATAGATATTGGTGAAATCACTATTTTCTGTTGTTTAAATTACATTTTTAAATGCCTAAATGGATATAGCACCCTGAAAAACTCTCAAGACTCTATAATTATACATATTCAATCACTCAAATATGAAGTTCCAACAATTTTTGGTCGGATTTCAGTAAAACTTAATCAAAAAATATGCCTGTAAAATCTCCAGTTGTCTCCCATGCTGCTACTTATAGCGGAACTCAATGAATGTTGTGGCGGTTGGAGCAATAACCAACCTATTATGCAACATTTAATTTTGTGGCAGTTAATATATACACCTTAGGATCACCTTGATATATATTGATATATAAGACAAGATATATTCAAGATATATTTGATAGTATATATACCACCTACCGAGCATTAAATTTTGTATAGAAGGTTATTAAGTTGTCTTATGTTTTATGTTTGTTAGTTCAAAAAAAATAAAATTATTCTCTGAACAAAATTTATTCAGAATGGATAATGAACGCTCGATATCAATGTAATAATTGGCTGTGAGATAATTGTTGGAAATAATAATTACAAGTCATTAATATCTTCACGTCTCTGTCGATTTGTCAGTCAGTCAATTTGTCAGTAGTTTTGTTAGTCATTTGAATTTTCAGTCAGTCAGTCTACAAATGCAAAGTCACACGTTTACTCAGACTTGGTCTACGTCAGTTGGCAAGTAGTGGATTTATAAATGGAGCCTATATTTATCTTCTCAACTTCATTTAAGTAGTTGAAGGGTCAATCAAATTAATGATCATCTTTAATTTTGATTCACTTTTTACTTCTACATGAAGTCTTAGTCGGAGTCCATATAAGTCAGAGTCCATATAAGTCTGAGTCTTTAGTTAGTTGGAAGTAGATGCAAAGAGGTAGAGATAACAAAGTCGTGAAGTAGAAACAACAATAGCTGAGGAGTCGAAGAAGCCCAAGAGCACAAGCTTAGTGTTTATATGATTGTAAGTTGCATAAGTCAACTAAGACAATGGATCCAAAGCTCATCTTATTTATTGTATTTTGTATTTGTGCGCTGCGTCAAAGTTATTAATATCAAGTATTTTTGTGTTGACAAATTTCACTTGTATTTCTGAGTTTCTGTGCTAAGCATAGCACTGTGTTTTTCTGCATCCATAAATCACTCTATTAAGTGTTTTATCACAACGCACACTAAAATCCAGTAGGTTATCCATTTCCTGATATGTCCCGAGATTTCAACGACGAATCCTTTGTGGAACATAGTATTTGAAACTGTGTTGTGCAAAATAGTCTGCGCGCTGCAAATAATAGATCTTGTATCAGAGCAGGTTGATCAAGAGTAAGTTGATCAAGATAAGGTTCTATCATAACAAGTTCAAGAGCATAAACTCTGTTGAAAGGTGAAATGCAACTTCAACTTCAAATATGCAACCTCCCACTTTTATAGGCAAGAATTATGGATGTGGCCTTGACAATGAAGGCGTTGTTCTGAGGTCAAGATGTATGGGAGATGGTTGAAAATGGTTATGTGGAACCAGTAGATTAGGTATCATACAATTCCCTCACACAAGCTGAGAAGGATGTCTTGAAAGATCAAAAAAAGAAGGATGGAAAGGCGATATTTTACATATATCAAGCCATTCATGAGAACATACTCCCAAGAGATACATAACAAAGAAAGAGAAGGAAGTGTGGGACATATTGCAAACCTCTTATCAATGTATGGACAAAGTAAGGACTTCAAAACTACAAATTCTTAGAAGAGATTTTGAAACTCTATCAATTAAAGATACATATATAGTAGATTCCTTTTATACCCATGTCATTGGCCTGCTAAATCAGATTAAGTTTCATGGTGAAACCATAGAAGACAAAAACTTTGTTGAAAAGGTACTTAGGAGTCTTCCTCCTAAGTTTGATACCCGTATTGTGACTCTAGAAGAGAGCAAAGACTTGAGTCAATTTAGTCTACATGATCTGGAAGCTTCCCTCATTAATCATGAATATAGATTGAATAGGTCAATTATGTCATTAGAGAATGTATTTTTCGCACAGTCATCTATAAGACATGGAAGAGGAAGGGGGATATCTATCCCTAGAGGAAGAGGAAGAAGTTTTTTCAAAGGTGGATGCAATAGAAGTCCTTGAAATACTAGTGGAAGAGGTAAAAACCCAAATACTAGTTAGCTAAGTGGTCAAAGGACTGACAAATCAAAAATTCAGTGCCATTTCTTTAAAAAGTATGGACATTATGCATATGATTGCAGAAAGAGATAGTATAATCAAAACAAGAAAGGTCAGGATCAGTCAAGCAACGCAAATAACCAAACCAATCCTATGTTTATGGTGTGCATTGAGGTAATGCCTATAGTCTCGCCAGTTGAATGCAATGTTTCTCAAGCAAGCCCATGTGACATATGGTATTTAGATTCAGGCTGCAATAACCACATGATAGGAAACATAGAATTGTTTTCTATCTTTGATAAGTGAGTCCAAACCAAGGTTACACTTGGAACATATATCCAAGTCACTTTCTTAGGCAAAGACAATATAATTTTTTTAGCTAAGCAAGGAGAAAAAAAAGTTGTGCCTGATGTATATTATGTTTCTAGTCTAAATCATAATTTGATGAGCACATGATAGTTGTTATATAAAGGATACAAAATCTACATGGAGGATAATCACTGTGTGATTATGGATAAATGCCCAAGAAATCAACTTATTGAAAGAATCCAGATGATAAGTAACATAATGTTCCCATTGAAATTGAAGCCAACCAAGAATAAAAATACAATGCTATATTTTGGTAAAGAAAACGATGTGCAGTTATACACTGCAATTTCAGCAGTAATTGCACATAGTTCCAATGAAGAAAAAAGTGCACGCAGTACCAAGAAAGGAGAAAGTGGCACAAAAATGAAGGCAACATTCCAATCCGAAGTACATGATGATTCATGTTTATGTAATTTCATATTTGGACATTTGAACTTTGGAGGTCTAAAAATGCTACACACAAAGGATATGGTAAAAGGTTTTCCATTGATCGAAAAACCAGAAAGGATATGTGAAGGCTGCATATTTGGCAAGAAACATAGAGAATCATTTCCAGTTGGAAAGTCTTACAGAGAAAAATATCCACTAGAAATAGTACATTCATAAATTTGTGGACCAATGCAAACTCCATCTATTAGGATGCAATACTTATTTTCTGACATTTATTGATGATTTCTCAAAGACATGGATTTATTTTCTAAAGCATAAATATGACGCATTGGGTTCTTTCCAGTGGTTTAAATCACTGGTGGAGAAGTAGAGTGGTTATTACATCAAGTGTCTAAGAAATGATAGAGGAGGAGAATATATCTCAAGAGAATTTTAGAACTTTTATAAATCTCATGTCATCTACAAGAAATTTACCGTGCGATATACACCACAGGAGAATGGTGTCATAGAGAGAGAACAAAACCATTATGGAAATGGCGCACAGTATTTTGGCATCCAAACATTTTTCAAATGAGTATTGGGCTGAGGAAGTAGCAACTATAGTTTACACATTGAACAAATGTCTGACAAAGAGTGTGAAGAACAAAGTCTCTTAAGAAGCTTGGATAGGATCAAAGCATAATGTGGTGCACTTAAAAGTTTTTGGATGTGTCGCATACACACATGTTCCATATGAGCTGAGAAAGAAGATAGACAACAAAGGAGAGAAATGTATGTTTGTTGGGTATTCTGAAGAAACAAAAGGATACAAGCTATATGATCCTATTGCAAGAAAATTCATAATCAACCGCAATGTTCAATTCACGGAGAATGAATAATGGGATGGAAGCATAAAAATGACAGTCAAAATTATTGATGTAATGGAGCATGATGACACACAAGATGAAATGGTTCAAATACCATGTACAATTCAGTGCACATTCCCTTCTATATCTGGCACTGTGGCACAAATCACAATACAAAATACTCATGTAAGAGAAACAAGTGTGCAATCTACACCTAGAGTGCATCAAACATCAACAAAAAGTCTGAGTAGATCTACATCTCTAGATCCAACATTAGCAAGTTTTTTACCAAGGAAGATAAGAATTGTGTGCGACATCTATAATGAAGACACCCCAAATTCATTTTCAGTTTTTTCTTTGTTTTCACAAATAGATGATCCATTAACATTTGAAGAATCTTTCAAAGATAATGTATAGGCACAATCCATGGACGAAGAAATCAGATGCATAAAGAACAATCAAACATGGAAATTGGCAGATGTACTTGAATATAAGGATGTGATAATTGTCAAGTGGATTTATAAAACCAAGCAAGATGTAGAAGGGAATGTGCAGAAGCAGAAGGAAATATTAGTTCCAAGAGGTTTTACACAACAACCTGGAATTGATTTCAATTAAACATTTGCACCAGTTGCTCGCATGGACATGGTCAGAACTGTGTTAGCAATTGTCGTGTAGTACAAGTGGCAAGTTTATCAGATGGATGTAAAGTCAACATTTTTGAATGGAAACTTAAAAGAAGAAGTGTATGTGGAACAACCACAAGGTTACAAGGTTCCAGGACAAGAAAGCAAAGTGTACAGATTGAAGAAAACACTGTATGGATTAAAGCAAGTTCCCAGATCTTGGTACAATCATATATATTCCTATCTTCCATAGAATGGATTTCAGAGAACTGAAAATGAGCCAACACTATACAATAAAGAAAATATAGGTAATATGTTAATTATTTTCTTATATGTAGATGATTTTATTTTTACAGGTGATTTTGGCATAGAATAATTCAATTCAATCATGAAGGATGAATTTGAAATGAATGATTTGGGGCTAATGAGATATTTTTTGGGAATATAAGTTTACCAGTCCAAAACTAGTATATTTATCTCACAGTCCAAGCATGTGCATGAAATTCTGAGAAGATTCAATATGATAAATTGAAAATTATTCCCAACACCTGTCATAACAATATTGAAGTTAAGAAAAAAATATAGAGGGTCTAAGGTGGGTCCCACACTGTTTAAAAGACTAGTAGGAAGTCTTATGTATCTAACAATGACAAGACCTGATATTATGTATGGAGTGATCCTAATTTAAAGGTTCATGGAAACTCCAAAAGAATCACATTGGAAGGGAGGAAAGAGAATCCTGAGATATGTAAATGGTGTTAGTGTTTCATGGAAACCTGCACATGAGACCTAGGAAATGACATCCTATCTTAGGAATGTATGCATAATAGTGATGGTCTAAAATTAGAAAGTCTAAAATAGAACTAGTCAGTGAACGCCCACTGAACTATTGTGCTGAAAATAGAAATTTCTCCAACACCCCCTTGAACATCACTGTGGAATAAAAAATGAGTCCCATCTACTAGGCCACATTAGGTACTCATGTATAATGAAACTAATGAAAACTGAATAAAAATGAGGAAAGAGGGAAAACCACGTGGGAACAAAACCCCCCTTCAAAAGAAAACACATCAAAAGAAGAAAAGGAAGCTTCTAGGAAACTATGTTCTTCACTACAAGACGATCCCGCAAAGTCTGAAACTTCTGCCCAATGAAGGTCTTGGTGAATATGTCGACAATTTGTTCGAAGGAAGGACATAACTACAAATCAATGATCCTATCATGTACTAGATCTCTGATGAAATGCATGTGGACCTCAATGTGTTTGGTTCATTGTCTCTCTACTGGATCTACAAAATCTCAGTGTACTCTGATTGTCAAACAATATGATAGTCAGATAATGAAAATGGATACCAAGATTGGTAAGGAAGTGTTAAGGCCAAAGTGTCTAAATGACACAATTGACTACTCCTCTGTACTTGGCCTCTGCGAAAGATAAAGCAATGGTTGATTGCTTCTTACTTGACCAACAAATTGGGCCTGAACCCAAACTGAGAGTGTACCCAGATGTGGACTTGTGATCTATGCTATCACCAACCCAATCTGAATCTGTGAAGCCTATGAGATCTAGCATAGAACCAACTGCATAGTGAATCCCATAACTCATGGTGCCCTGCACATATATGAGGATGCACTTGGAAGCCTTCCAGTGAAGATCACGAGGTTCCTGCATATATCAGGAAACTTCTCCTACCGCATATGAGATACCTGGATGGGTGTGGGTGAGATACATAAAAATCCCCACCAGCTGTCAATACAAATTTTTGTCCACTAATGGTGTATCCCCACCATCCTCAACTCTGATCCCAGATAAGAAGGGTGTAGGTCCAAACTTATCGTCTATCATGTGGAATCTATCCAGAATATACCTAACATACTAATCCTGAGAAAGTTTGATGTCGGAAGCATCCTTATTAATCTCGAGACCAATAAAGAAGTGTAGTGGACCCATGTCCGTCATATAGAACCTGCCATGAAAAATATCTTTGACCAAAGAAATGGTTGAAGCAGAGCTACCGATGATCAAAAGATCATCAACATAGAGTACTGAAATCATCACAGAGTTAGTAGTCCTCAACATGCAAACACTGGAATCATATTTACATCTAACAAAATCATGTGAAAGAAAGTAAGAATCCATCTTTTCATACCATGCTCTAGGTGATTTCTTGAGGCCATAGAGAGACTTCTTTAATCTGCATACTAAGGATGAGTTCTGAAAGAACCCTGTGACTACTCCATGTATATATCCTTTGAAAGGTCACCATGAAGAAAAACATTCTTCACATCCATCTGGTAAACATCCCATCCTTTGGCTGCTCTAATGGCTAGATCCAAGTGAATGGAGTCCATCTTTGCTATAGGAGAAAATATCTCATCATAATTTAACCCATGAATCTACTGATATCCTTCTGCAACTAATCTATCCTTGTACATGCTCACCTGATTATTTGATTCTCTCTTGGTCCTATATACCCATTTGCATACGACAAGTTTCCTCCCTGGTGGAAGTGGAACCAGATCCCAAGTATGATTCTCTAGGAGAGAGTCATGGTCCTCTTGGATGGCTGCTTCCCATAGTGGATTTCCACTAGCCTCACTGTAGGTATGTGGATCAGAATATTGAACCATATAGCAATGCATGGGAATCACTGGTTCAGAAGTTGAAAGTACATGAGAAGGAGCCACATGCTAAGATCGAGTCCTCCTCGAATCCAATGTATCCTATGCAAGGTTTTCTATTGCATGAACTATGGAATGTGCCCACTTGGGCATTTTATGAAGCTCTGACGCTGACTCCTCATTTCGTTGTACTATATGCTCATATGTATGTACAAAATCCTCTGAATCTGTGTTTGAATATGTAACATCTGAGTGTCTGTGATCGTCATATCTGATGTCTGGAACTGATAAAAGAATGAGAGTCTCTGCTTGTTGCACTAGAGGTGCATGCAAAGGACTCTCCTGAAACTAAACATTGCACTCAATGATGAGACGATCTGTAGAGGGATGAATCAATATGTACCCCTTCACATCATCTAGATATCCCACAAAGATGCAAGGTGTGATCTGTGGATCTAAGGATTTCCTCTTTTGAGTAGGAATATGGGCCCATGGTCTAGATCCAAAGATGCAAAAGTGTGTGACATCTAGTTTGTCACTTGTCCAAGCCTCAAAAGGTGTCCTATCCTCAACATATATGTGAGGTGCTTTGTTCTGCATGTAAGGAGCACAATTAAGTGCCTTAGCCCAAATATTGGAAGGAAGTGATCTTGCATGAAACATGCAACTTGTCATCTCCTTGAGAGACCTATTATTCCTTTCAACAAATCCATTTTGTTGTGGAGTGTATGGAACTGTGTGTTGCATCTAGATACCAGCTTCACGACAAAGATTCTGAACATCTTTGTTGATATAATCCCCCCCATTTTCTGTACGGAGGATCTTGATTTTATTCCAAGTTTTTTTCTCTACTAGATCTTTAAAGTCTTTGAGATGCTCAAAAAGTTCATACTTTTGTCTGATAAAATAAACCCAAGTATATCATGAGTAATCCTCAATAAATGTAATAACGTACCTTTCTTTGCTGATGGAAGCATGTGGAAATGGACCCATGAGATCACTGTCAAAAATCTCCAAGAAAGAGGAGGCTCTCCTTGCCTTCCCCTTTTCAAAATGCTCTTCAAGATGCTTGTCAAGACTGCATCCTTCGCAAACCCCTTTAGAAAATTGAATGTTTGGAAAGCCTTTGACCATTCCTTGCTTGGAAATTCGTTGCATGTACCTAAAGTTTAAAGGACCAAATCTTTAATTCCATACTCTATTACTCCCATTAGCATGTGTAAGTAGCAAAGAGGAGTCATAGTCAGTAAACTTAGTGAACTTAAACAACCGTGATTTTTTATCTACCTCACCAACTGCAATAATGGAACTGTCATGCATGTCAAGTAAAATAATTGAATCTGATGTAAATTCAACCCTTTTACCTGTTTGAGTGGTCTGATAAACTGAGAGATGATTTATAGAAATCTTTGGAACATGTAAAACATTCTCAAAACTTCCATTAGGGAGTTCCACTCTTCCCTCTCCTGCAACTGATATTGGAGTATCATCCCCCATGTGAATAGGAGGTCCAGAGCATGAAATCAAAGAAGTAAAACCTTAATCTTTAGCTTCCATATGATGTGATGCACCAGAATCTATAATCCATGAATCCGATGAGGAATTAATTGTAACCAGAGCATGATGATTACCTTTGTTAGGCACATGGTCTTCTTCCTTCTTCTTCATGTCTCCTTTAGGAATGAAGTCTCCAAGGTTATTCTTCTGAAGTACCTATGTCATAAGATTGATATGCTTCTTCATGCATGTGGATTCTTCACGATTCAGTTTATTGCAATATGTGCACTACTTTCCCTTCTTCTTCTTCCCTTTGGAATTTGAAGAATATTTGGAACCTGAAGAATCTTTGAAGGGTTTGGAATATCCCTCCTTCTTTGACTCTGGATGTAATAACTCGTTTCATTTCTTCTTTGATTTCTGATTGGATGACCCTTTTCCATCATGCATGGTGAGTGCATGTTCTTTGAGATCTTTCATGAGGCCTATGTTTATGTGTTTTGTCTTCTCTTATGTGAGAGACTCAATGAACTGAGCCATTGTAGGAATTTTCCAATTTGCTCCCAAAAGAAATCTACCAGAATGGAAATTAGAGACATATACAATGTATTTTGGTCCTAGCTTGGACAATATTGTTAGAATAAGTTGTTTCTCTTTTGTAGACTTGTCAATACCTCATTCACCCAATCTCAATATAAAAGACTTAAATTTAGTAAATAAATCATGTATATTATCAAAACTTTTAGGGTCTAAGGTATTCAACTCTACCTCAAGCATATGACCTGGCATCTTATCCTGTTTTCCAAAAATTCATTCCAAAGTGGTCCAAATATCGTTTGGAGTCTTGCATGCGGAAACATGAAACCATAAATTAGTGGATATTAAATCAAGAACTAGTAATGCGGCCTCATACTTACGGTTCGCCCATATGGTCTTCTCAAGCGCTGATGTAGGTTCTGTTTCTGTCGCCATCGTCAAATTATATAGTCCTTTTATTTTGAGTTGGAATTAGGCATTCAGATTCCATTCAAAATAGTTGTACGGTGTCAGTATTATCACCAGACTTGATTGAATAAGTTGCATTGTCTCCATCCCTCCTATTGATTTTTAAAAGATCCAAAAAACTCATATCGTGCATTCTGAGATATGATAGAGGGTTCTATGACAACTATAGATATTATAAAACAACTATATCTCCTAAAATATGATGTGGGTTTTGGATAATTTTGGTGCGCATGAGCATCGCTATGTTATACGTCTCTGGTCAAAATTTCAGCCCGGCCCAGATCGTGGATTTTGAGATATGGCTATTTTACAACAGAAAACCAATTTTCTAGAGGGCAGACTGAATCATTGCACCCTAAAGAAGGATACAGTGCGACTATGACGAATCATCACACTCAATTGAAGGATAGAGTGCAACGATTGTGAAAAATAGAATCGTCACACCCTGGTGAAGAGTACAGTGTGATGATGTCACACCTTGGCTGTGTATAGGCTATGACGATTCCTGAAAAGAAAAAATTTCTTAAGTGTGAGTGCGACCGTTGCACCCTAGCAATGGATAGACTACGTCTATTCCAATTGTCGCACCTTTCGATAGGGATAGGCTGCGACGATGGTAGAAACTAGGTTTAATCAATAATTAAATCCTTTTTCTCTCTTCTCTGGATTGTCTAGGTTGCTCTAAGAAGCTTGGATCAGATACCATGTCAATGTTTCATGGAAACCTACATAGGAGACCTACCTAAAGAATAAACAAACAAAGATTATCAAGAAAAGGAAGAGATATGCAATATGAATAATGATAATCAATGTATATAATGATCTGATCAATGAGTGAGTGATGTTCACTCATATAGGCAATGTCATCCTATCTTAGGAATCCATGCATAATAGTGATGGTATAAAATTAGAAAGTCTAAAATAGAACTAGTCAGTTAACTCCCACTGAACTAGTGTGCCGAAAATAGAAATTTCTCCAACAAATGGAACAAAATATTTCAGTATTAGATATTCTACTTTAGAAGATTT
>ML798558.1:305940-325181 GCA_009831015.1 Picea engelmannii | reverse complement strand
GTAATTCTTATAAATATAAAGACATGTATAGGATACACAACATACAAATTAACATTGAAATGGTAGTTATCTTTTTATGATAAGACCACCAACTGTGTGCAGACCTTCCACGAACCTCCCAGCCTTAGACCACACTGCTCATCACTCTCAGCAGTGGGTCACCCCCGAGCTGGGACTAAACTCCACCAAGGAAAGGGATTCCTAACATAGGCTGAGACTACGGAAAGTTGCAAAATGCAATAGGAAGGATTCCCTCCCAGCAGCCTACTTATGCCCACCGCTCATAGAATATCATTACCCACATGCCTGTCCCACCCAAGTAATATACACCTTCAATGTTCCAAAGTCCATCGGTTTCTCCACTTCCCTTCCAGCCTTCAACAATAGGCCGGATAAGGAATTCTCAGAGCTATGTAGCTGCTTCTAGACTCCCTCTAGGATAAATCACTCCCCCAATTATCTCTCTCACCTAGAGAGATTTTCTCATAGGCCTGGAAACTTGCATCTTCAATCCATGGGCCTGACAACCCACCTCTTCAAAACCACAGGACTGACAACCTGCTTCTTCTATCCAAATCCTAAGTGAAACAGGTAACCACAGTATTAAAATTAGGTATGGGTTCTGGTAATGACAACAAGTGACACTAGACTAGAGAAAACGTATGCAACAACAACAAAATGTTAAGGGCGCGATATGGCTTAGGCACTGTGCAGTTGTACTGTGCCTCCCAGGAAAAACAGGTTAGCTTCATGGGTTTGTAGGTTTCATAGGTTGCAATGGTCAATGATGGAGGTCATGGATCAGTTCACGAGTGTGTGCATGCATGGGAACAATGGCAAGGATGGAGATCGAACCCCCATGATGACATATTTTCCCCCATAAAAATGCATGCGCCCAGGTTGACACATGGATCTCTTGGGAGCTCGTTTCTCTCCACTTGTAGTTCATTTCTCCCCCAAAAGATTATTTCCCCAAACCTTACTCTTTAGAAAAATATATTATATTATTCCCTTGGAAATAATCCATCTATCATAGCCCTTTTTCCTAGCATCTCATCCCCATATCTTTCCATACCTAGTGGAGTTTAGTCCCCCATAACTCTTTCTTCGTGGTTGGTCTACACGCAATGATGTAATTATATTAATGATGTGAGTATTTACATATACAAAATTAGGCTCCCTAGCCTTCATCATCTAGGCTCTCCGACCTAATAAACACATAAGCCTTCCAACTTATAAACACTTGGCTCACTGACCTATAAACATAATTACAATTTAGTAGGGGATCGACCTTGGGGTATTACAATCCCCTCCCCTTATTTATGCACTGTCCTCAATGCATCTTACTTACATAATGTCAATAATATTTTTAAAATATTCAAAAAGATGTGGGTATTTTTCCTGCATAGCATATTCATGCTCTCTAGTTGCGTCCTCAGGACCGTACCAGGTGCATTGGACCTTTACAAGCTCTATGGCTTGATTCCAAAGCTGTTTTATTTTTCGGTCTAGAATGCATACCAGATGTACTTGGAAAGTGCCTTCTTTCTCCACCTGAATCACATTCCAATCAATAACATGATTAGGATCAAGTATATATTTCTTAAGCAATGATACATGAAATATATTATGAATGGTCATAGATGCAGGAAATGCAATCATATAAGCTACTGGTCCAATCCTCTCTAGTATTTCAAATGACCCACAATATCTACCTACCAACTTGGAACAATTTCCCAACTTCAGGGAATGTCTGTTGACCTTCACTTTCAAGAATACATGATCACCCACTTTAAACTCCCTGTGGGTTCTGACCTTGTCAGCATAGCTTTTCTGCCTGTCTTGGGAAACCTTTAAATTCTATTTTATCTTTGACATCTTCTCTTCCATTTCCCTAAGAAACTCTAGCCCAACTACTGCTCTATCTGTTGGGTTGTCCCAACTTACTGGTGTGTTGCACTTTATTCCATAAAGTGCCTCAAATGGGCTCATCTTCAGAGATGCCTAGTACCCATTGTTGTAGTAAAATTCTACCAAGTCTAGATAATCTTCCCATTTAGATGGTTTGTCCATCATGTACATTCTTAGAATATCCTCTATCACTTGGTTCACCCTTTCTTTTTTCCCATCAAACTCGGGATGATAAGTTGCGTTGAAGTTCAGATTTGTTCTGAACCCTTTGAATAATCCATTCCATAACTTTGAGGTGAGATTTGGGTCTCTGTTAGACACAATTGTCTTGGGTATGCCATGCAAGCATGCTACTTCCCTCATATAAATATCAACAACATTGGTTTCCATGTGAGTAACCTTCATAGGAATGAAATGGGAAGATTTATTAAGCTTGTCCACCACCACCATGATAGCATCGTGTTGCTTTCTTTCTTGTCACCAATTCCCACTTCCACTTAGGAATGGGCAATGGCTGCAGCAACCCAACTAGGTGTCTATTCTCAGCCTTGACCTTTTGACACTCCATACATTTATCAATGTACTCAACAATCTCCTTCTTCATGCATGGCCAACAGTATTGGGTCTTGACTGCTGCAACTATTTTCTAATATCCCGGGTGTCCAACATATGGTACATTATGCATCTTTTCAAAATCGCACTCCTCAATTCATGAGAATTGAGTAGATAAATTATGTTCATGTACAAGATAATTCCATCATTTCCCAATTCATAATATTCAAATTTCTCCTGCATTTTACCTTGCTGTAATTTTGTTACCATCTCCATGTACTGTAAATCTACTTTTGTAGCCTCATAAATTTTTCCTTTAAGATAAGTCTGATACATGCTAATGGTTGTAGCATACAGTTCATGCACTCTCCTTCTAAGTGCATCAACCACTTTGATTTCTTTTCCTTTGATTTTATTGATATCAAAGTCATACTCACAAAGAAACTCTAACCATCTACTTTGTTTGACATTTAGAGTTGGCCGATCAAAGAAATATTTCAGACCATTATGGTATGTCCTCAGCTCAAACCTCTTTCCCATGAGGTAGTGCCTCCACTTCTTCAAGGCGTGCACTATGGATTCCAACTCCAAATCATGAGTGGCATATACCCTTTCATGCTCTTTCAATTTTCTGGATTCAAAACATACCACAAATCCATTCTAACTAAGGAATCCACCAAGTCCTTCTTTGCATGCATCTGTACAAACCTTGAAATATTCATTCGGATCTACAATCCTTAGAATTGGAGCACTGGTTAATAACTACTTCAATTGCTGGAAGATCTTTTCACATTCTGTTTTCCATTGAAACTTCACCCCCTTCCTTTGCAAAGAAGTAATTGGGTGAGAAATCCTCGAAAACCATGCAATGAATCTTTTGTAGTAGCCAACTAGACCCATGAAGGATCTGACTTCTCTCACATTCTTCGGTGATGTCCACCTATTAATAGATTCAATCATTTCAGGGTCCAATGCTATCCCTTCTTCAGATATGATATGCCCCAAATGATGAATTTGGTTCTGATAAAATGAGCACTTGCTCAATTTGGCATACAACTAGTTCTCTCTTAACACTTGTAACACCATCCTCAAGTGATAATCATGCTCTTCTTCTAACTTGGAATACACGAGGATGACATCCAAAAAGAAAATGACAAACTTGTCTAAGTAATCCTGGAAAACACCATTTATCAAGCACATAAAAACAATTGGTGCATTTGATAACCCAAATGGCACCACTGTGAACTCATAATGGTCGTACCTTGTTCTAAAAGGCAGTATTGTTGATGTCTTCATCTCTGATTATTACCTAATGATAACCATATCTGAGATCAATCTTTGAAAATATCATTGCATCCTTTAACTAATCAAAGACATAATCAATCCTCTGCAAATGATACTTGTTCTTTATAGTCACTTTGTTCAATTGTCTGAAGTCAATACACAACCTCAATGTCCCATCTTTCTTCTTCAAAAATAATATTGGGGCACCCCAAGGTAACACACTTGGGCGTATATACCCCTTCTTCAAAATCTCTTCAAGCTGCATTTGCAACTCCTTCATCTCTGGTGTACTCATCTGGTAGGGAGTCTTTGATATTGGAGCTTCTCCATGCATCAAATTTATAGAGAAATCAATATCTCTCTTTGGGGGTAGTCCTGGTATCTCCTTAAAAACATCCTCAAAATCTTTCAAGACTACGTGATCCTCCAGATTTGGCATGTTATCCTTAGGTGCGTCCTCCATATGAACTGCAAATATTTGGAATCCCTTCATGTAACACTTCTTCAACTGCATTGCTGAGATTTCTCGGACAATAACTGCCCTAGGAATTCCTTGGACTCTTCTTGGGTTCCCTTCTTCATTCAGGAAAGTAAATGCCTTGTTATGATAATCTAAGATAGCATGGTGTTGTTCCAACCAATCCATACCAATTAGATAGTCATATGAATCCAATGACATGATGCTCAAATTTTCCTTGGTACTTATCCCATTCATGTCCACTGGACATGATTTAACCAGCTCAACAACGTTTCTCTTGGCTCCTGTAGCTAGTTGTACCAATTAAGATTTTCCATGCTTTCTTATTGGAAAATGCAATCTTTCCACTACCTTAGGATCTATATATCTATGACTAGCTCATGAATCTATTAAAATAGTAAAGGCATGGTTATTGATCATACCTTCTACTTCAATCATGTGTGATTGAAACTTAGTTTTCTTGTTGTCCAGGGCTACATAGATCCTTGGTACACTTCTTCCAATGTCCTCCACTGTTTCAGCTTGTTGTACATTGTAGACAACTCTCACTTTGTCACTTTTGTGAGGACAATATCTATACTTATGGTGTCCTTTACAACCCCAACATTGAATGGGTTTCTACCTTGGCCTTTTCCCACTTAACTCATCCATTTTGTGCTCTCTAAAAGATGTTTATCCTTGAGGACTGTTTCTTAAAAATGGTGGCTTGTTCCCCTTCTGCCTTTGTTCCCTCTTAAACTTCTTCTTGTCTTCCCAATCTCTTTGGAAAGTAGTCTTTTCTTTATGCTGATCATATAAGCACTTGGCTCTCCTTATGGTTTCCTCCAAAGTCTTGGTATCATCATATTGAATATTATCATTGATGGAAGATGGAAACCCACTCAAATATCTTTGAATCTTTATTGTCTCATCCTTGATGAAGGAAACATAATTCAACAGTTCTAAAAATATCATTTCATACTCATCAATGGTCATGCTTCCCAGTTTTAGTTCAAAGAACTCTTTCATATTTTTGTCATAATACCTCTTGGTCAGGTATTTCTTCTCAAAATGCTTCTTGAATTCCTTCCAAGTTGCATTTTTCTCTCTGATGTGCTGCAATTGCACAAGTTTATCCCACCACATGTATTCCTTTCCTTTTAGCTAATAAATAACAATTCTTCCTTCTGCACGAGAAGAATAGTTATGAAATTGGAAGTACTTCCTCATGCCTAGCAACCATGTCTCAACATCTTCATCATTTTTGTGTTCACCATCAAAAGTAGGAAGTTTTATCTTGTTCATTTCTCCTTTCAATTCATCCACTCTATACCTCTTATGCTTCTTGGCAGGGGATGGACTTGAGTTGTTGTGTGCTCTCCTTTTGGATTGCCTTTGAGAGTGATGGTGATGTTTGGTACCACTCCTTGATCTTCTTTTTCCCTCAGGGGTCCTTGATTTCATCTTCTTGATTGTAAGCCTCCTGTGAATCATCCATCTCTCTGCACTTTTTGATAACTCTGTTCCATTCTGGCAGTTGTACTTCTGCAAAAATGTGCAACCAACAGAACTTTGTCAGGCTATCTGTTCTCAATAATATCATGAAAACATGAACCATTATGATTCATTAATATATCAGACCTGTTTTATGCTGATTTCCTAAGAAATTGACTATTCAAATCCAATTTCTAGGTGAAAAGTTATCTTCTACTATCCAAGACCTTTCCAATGCATGCTTCCATGCTCAATTCTAAGTTTTGAGCAGGAATTTATGGATACTTGAAAATTTTGTCTTTTCAGGGATGCAATCCATGTACATAGATTCTTCTATCTCAGAGTCGAATTGGCCCTTCGGTCCATGTTGGATCCCCTCTTCAGGTTTACAAGCCTTCCTTACTTTGCTAGGTGTAGGTATGTACAAATTAAAAAATAATCCACGAGCTCCTTCTCTGTTTTCAAAAACAATTTTTAGGCACTTTTGGATTTTTCTTCGACCCCCTCATCTCATGTGACCATAGGCTGTGACCTAGCACTAACAGATAGGCGCTTATCGTGTGCTTCGGGCATCCAGGGCTCCATAAATTCGGTCTTCAAAGGTTTTCCTTTCACCTTACCTCTTTTCCTCCGAACGCTGAAGTGGCGAACTTCCGAACAACTGCTTCTTCGGAGCTTCGGAGCTCTGACACATCGGAACTTCGAAAGATATACCTTCATAAAAATCCATTACCTTTGAACACCAATTATCTGAATACTCGAAGGACACACTGATCGATGGTCCTCATTCACTGTTTAGATATACGGTTAACAGGAGCTCTGAAACTTTGGGCTTATGAAGATCTAAGGCTCCATCATGTGCTGCCTTCCAAATTGCCAAATGCTGAAACCATGAAGGGATGAGATCTATGGTTGACATTCATATTTTAATGAAAGGAAGAGATTGAATCTGTCTTTGTCCTTTTATACCTTAATACTTCACAAAATAATACTTCTGGATCATCAAATCGTTAACCCCCTAAGATTTCAAGACTCAACGGTCCATGCTCCTGCCCGAGATCTACAGTGGATAGGAGCTCTGAGACTCTGGGTTTCGACAGGTTTCCCTTTAGTACTTAATTTTTCTCCTAAACATCAAACTGGTGAAGCACCAGAGTGTAGTTAGCAACCACACACTAGAGGGGCGTTATGTGGCAGATAATAGGGAGTGGACACGTGGTTATATATGACTAGTGACACGAGTCCTAATCCAATTAGCCTGATTAGTCCTTGAAATGCTTGAAAATGATGACACTTGGCATGCATCATGTTTGTCCATGTCACCCTAGGTGACGTCAACATGTTATTTCACCTCCGTGACTTTGGAGCTTCGGGATTCAAAAGTTTTCTTTGTAACATCCCTCAAAAAATTCTGAACGTCAAACTTTCGAACTTATCAACCTCCCGGGGTCCACATAGTACAAGTTTCATCAATCAAGGTTGTGAGATGCAGACCCACCATCGAGTGACACATGTTAGGTCCCAATCGATACTAAGGACCCATCAAAAGTACAAAAACAAGTGACACGTGGCAGACTTAGGGTAGGTCCACGTCACCCTAGGTGACATCATCATGCCACATCATATTTGATGCTTCAGGACTTCAACGATTTCTTCTCATCGACACTTTTTCAAAAATGTCGAACTGCCGGTAAGGTCCTCGTTAGATCCGATGCTTCGAGACTTCGATGATTTCTTCTCATCGACACTTTTTCAAAATATTGAAACTATCGATCATGTCCACATCATATCTGATGGTTCGAGACTTCGGTGATTTCTTCTCATCGAAACTTTTTCAAAACTGTTGAAATGCCAAACTGTCGATCAGCTCCACGTCATTTATGACACTTTTGGACTTCGGTGAAACTCTACTCCGACAATCGCCAACGGATTTCCCTGAACACCAAACCGCCAAACCACTTGGGGAAATCCAATGGTCCACCTTCTCCTGAATGATCTACGACTGAGAATCAGTACGAGACTTTGGAGCTTCGGGGCTTCAGGCTATGGGACTTTGGAGGATTTCCCTGTTGAAATATCACACAACCCCTCAACTGCCGAAACTCCAAATAGGATGATCTGCTGACACGTTTATCTAGATTAACTCCGAATTTTAGGACTTGGGAGGATTTCCCTACTGACACACCACACAACCCCCAGACTACTGAAACTACAAACATTGGTTAATCTATGGATATGCATCCCTGGAAATTGGATGGTACATATTGGATTTAGACTTCGAGACTTCAGAGGATCTCCCTGCTGAAGCACCACACAACCCACAGACTGCTAAAACTATGGATCTGATGGTTGTGAGGGGTATGTCCCTTCCCGAACAAATCCAACGACCCAAATTTAATTTTTTTGTGGTTCCAAACCCACGATTATCGCGGTCTCCTTTCTCTTCTAACTTTATCAAATCACTATACCTCCTGAGCTTTCCAATACCACCGAGGATCTCTCTCAGTGCTACTCTGACACTCTGTATATCAAATCCTTGTGTAATTTTGACTCTAAATTCCACATTCATGGCCCATCTAGGTTCAGTGTTGAAAACATGGGCTCTGATACCAATTTGTAACGTCCCTGGGCTGCCAAGCCAGAGACATGCTACTTCAAAATAAAATTCTATGTTCAATCTCTGATACCAATTTGTAACACCCCTAGCCTTCTGCTGAACAATGTTACTGGAAATAAATACAAAACAAAACTTCTCGCCCTATTTTGATAATCAAGTTGTCCATACCTAGGCATAAAACTGTTGGGCTATGGAAGACAGATCTCTTTGCGGAACATCATGCATATAAACTTAAAGAACTAATATGCATTCTACTAATACACAAATTAATGCTGAAATCATAGAAATCATACATTCATAAACACGTGCAATTCTTATACATATAAAGACATGTAAAGGAAATAGAGCATACAAATTAACAGATAAATGGTACTTATATTTTTAAGATAAGTCCACCAACTGCATGTAGACCTTCCACGAACCTCCCAGCCTTAGACCACACTTCTCATCACTCTTAGCAGTGGGTCACTCCCGAGATGGGACTAAACTCCACCAGGGAAAGGGATTCCTAAGCTAGGTTGAGAATATATAAAGTCACACAATGCAACATGAAAGATTCCCTCCTAGTAGCCTAATTACACCCACAACTCATAGACTCTCATTCCCCACATCCCTGTTCCACCTCGGGTATATACACCTTCATTGTTCCATCGTCATTGGTTTTCTTCACTTCATATCCAGGGCTTCAACGACAGGCTGAATCATGAATTCTCAGAGCTCTGTCACTGTTGCTGGAATCCCTCCAGGAGAAATCACTTCCCCAACAATCTCTCTCACCTAGAGAGATTTGCTCACAGGTCTGACAACCTACTTCTTCAATCCACGGGCCTGACAACCCGCCTCTTCAAAACCACAGGCCTGCCAACTTGCTTATTTTGTCTAGATCCTAAGTCAAATGGGTAACCACATTAGCAAAATTGAGTATGGGTTCTGGTAATGAAAACAAGCCACACCAGACCAAAGAAAACATGGGTAGCAACGAAAAAATGGCTAGGGTGTGATATGGCTCAGGCATTGCACAGTCGTGTTGTGCCTCCTATGAAAAACAAGTTAGATTCATGGGTTTGTAGGTTTCATAGGTTGCAGTGGTCAATGATGGAGGTCATGGCTCAACTCATGAGTGCGTGTGTGCATGGGAAGGATGGAAAGAATGGCGAGTGAACCCCCACAACGATGAATTCCCCCCCATAAAACTGCATGCACCCAGGTTGAAACATGGCTCTCTTGGGAGCTCGTTCCTCTCCACTTGGATTTCATTCCTCCCCCCAAATGAACTTAGGATAACAGGGGTTATCTCCCCAAACCTTAGTCTTTTAGAAAAATATATTATAATATTCCCTTGGCAATAAGTCATCTATCTTATCCCTTTTTCGTAGCCTCTCATCCCCATCCCTTTCCTTACCTAGTGGAGCTTAGTCCCCCATAACTCTTTATTTGTGGTTGGTATACACGCAATGATGTAATTATATTAATGATGTGAGTATTTACATATACAAAATCAGGCTCCCTGGCCTTCATCATTTAGGCTCTCTGGCCTAATAAACATATAATCCTTCCAGCTTATAAACACTTCGCTAAACAACCTATAAACATGATTACAATTCACCAGGGGCTCGACCTTGGGGTATTACATGTCAGTAGTTTTGTCATTCAGCCAAATTTTTAGTCTATTAATTTGTATATCAATCTACAAATGCAAAGTCACACGTTTACTCAAACTCGGTCTAAGTCAATCAGCAAGTAATGGAGCTATAAATGGAGCCAATTTTTATCTTCTAGAGTTCTGTTAAGTAGTTGAAGATTCATTCGTATTAATGGTCGTCTTTAATGTTGAGTCAATTTTTACTTTTACAAGAAGTCTCAGTTAGAGTCCATATAAGTCCGAGTCTTTAGTTACTCGGAAGTAGATGCATAGAGTCCATATAATGTGGGTCGAAATTATTAATATCAAGTATTTTTGAGTTGACAAATTTCATGTCTATTTATGAGTTTTTGTGTTAAGCATAGCACTGTGTTATTCTACACTCATAAATCATTCTATTAAATGTTTTATCACAACGCACACTAACATCGGATAGGTTGTTGTCCGCTGTGCGATGAGCCCTGAGAGTTCAACGACGAATCCCTTGTGTCACACAGTATTTGAAACCGCGTTGCACAAAACATTCTACGCGCTGCAAATCTTAGAATAATAATGTTTCTTAGAAGTTGGTTCCCGAAGGTACGATGTTGTTAACAGAAGCTAGTAGATGATTGTGGAAGCTAAATAGTTCTTGAAGTTGGTGAACCCTCATCCACAAATGAAATACCCATCATGGGCATGAAGTGTACGGGCATGACACAGTGAGAGGGAAATTGATGATGTTCCAACACGATCGAATAGCGAACCCAGGGCATATAGATCTCCTATTTCAACGGGACAGTGTTCACGAGCAGGGTTGGAATTTCAAATCCCAACATCTTGTCAAATTTGATGGTTCCGCAACTTAGATGCCCGTTTTTACATATTTAATTAAGAATGTTGATTTACCTGAATTTTTTAACGTATTTGACGGGAAAATCACCCCATCAAATTTTATTGTTTAAACTACTACATTGACTGTTCTACCAATTTTAAAAAAGAATGTTAATTGTTTCAGTCAATTTTTGACCGTATTTGATGGACAATTTACCTGTCAAATTCCATCCCTTCCCGGCTGCAAATCATGGTCGGATGTACGGTCCATATCCGAGCATGCAGAGCATTTAATGTTGTGCTTATTGTGGGGTTGGCGAGCCTAGGCAAGGGGGATGGAGGATTCCTGTCACGACATCAAGCTCGTTTAATCATTTCATGAGCATCACGCGACACGGTAGTCAGACAAAGCTGGCCCTGCTATTCAGTGCATATTTCTCGCCGAAGCTATAGATTCTATTGTAGTTGGGATTTGTCAATACTATTACAGATGTTGTCTAACATTGTTGTCTATCACCCCACCGATTATGTAAAAGGTTCATAATGCAGACATTGTTTATTTCAAATACTTTAGATTATTATTGTAAATTTCTATAAATTCATCTTAATACAATGCTTTGCTTTCTGTGTGGCCTGGTTTTAGTGGTAAATCCACGGGTGCCATCGAAAGTTATTAGTGATATGTGTAGTGTAGTTTTCATTATTAGCAGGGACGTCGCTTCATTTTCCTCTTTAAAATTTGTTTAAATTACCAGTTAAACTTATTGAAATTCTAAGATATTAACTTGATTCAAATATATTGAAAAATCTCAAATATTTTGAAAAATCTTAAAATTATAGTGTTTTAATTTTCTGAAATCTTAAAATTATAGTGTCTTAATTTTTAATTGTTAAGTTAGGATATTAACTTGATTCAAATTTTTATTGAAATTCTAATTATGTATAGGCGTCTTTTTATTGGAATTTATGAGTTAATGAAGCTTTTAATTACAAATTTCAATCTTGTGGCCATGGATGATTTTAGGGGCTAAAGTTCACTCATGGGCTAATTGTCCATGGTTTTTCCAAAAAAGAGATTTACTATTTTAAAACTGATTCGCCCAAATTCTATAGGATAAAATTATTTTACCTTAAAAATCGCTAAAATTTTATAAAAACTATATAAAATACTTAGAAATTTGAATATTTAAAAAAAAATATCGACAAACATTTATAGTTGACATATGAAGGATTAGTAATATTTGCCAAGGTTTCTACATTTTAAAATAAATTTCCATCCTTAAAATCATTCCTACTTGTGGCCAACAATTAAAGATGCCAGTATATTCTTCGTCATCCTTCCAATTCAATGAATAAGATTTAATTCTCATAACTTCCTTGCATGTATAAATGCATTCGTTAATATTTGGATTCTGGTTCCTTACTGGTCCTTACATATGCGAATAAAAAACAAAGTGTACAACACAAGAAATGGCAACAAGTGTTCCGGCGCCTGGGAGGCCGTGAGTACTTTCTGGGAACCTGTTGTGTTGGTATGACTTGGTCCCTGGGAAACTGAACGAGCACCTGCCATACGGAAGGATGCTGATAGACCCCTCCCTTCTCAGACGAAAGACTGAACTTCGACATCAATGGAGAGCTCGACTTTTCGTCTGCATATTCGCCTACGTTTTTCTCTACGTTTTATATCGTTTGGTGCACTCGCTGGTTTTCTGCCATCATCGCAAAGGGCTCAGAGCCAGGAACAGAAACAGATCGAGGAGACTCAATCCTGGGGCTGTCTAGCTCTACCGGGACTCAATATAATGAAAGTCTCTCCTCAACGAACATCTGGTAGAGCCAAATTTCGATAATGAATCGTGGAGGTGTTGAGTTCTCACAAAAGTAGTAGCCTAGTTATAAAAGAAAGGAAACATTCTTCATTGGAATCCGTCTGCCGTGAGAATATTTCAAATTTCGAGACTAGTTCTTCATTGGATATTGGAATCCGTCCACCATTCATTCACACCCGCTCTTAAATTTAATTTCATTGTTTCCACGCGATAGCTTCCGTGGTTATAAGTACATTTAATTTGGAGAAGTATATGACTTTACATTGGAAATGGTTTCCAATTGTATTTGAAATGGAGGGATTAGGCTCACATTAACCCAACTTTTCATACAAAATTTAGATGATAATGAAAAATTATTAATTTATTTTAGGGTTAGGTTTATTAATGTTATTAATAATAATTTATTAATCACAATATTAATATATAATAATATTTTATTAATATATAATAATATTTTATTAATGTAATTGTCATAATTATATTCATTAATAATTTTATTAATAAAATATAATTAATATTTTATTGTTATTATACATAATACATTTATAACTATTAAGTAATAATAATAAAAATAATTAACTTTATTATTGGTCATTATTAATATAAGCAATTAATTCTATTATAAAGGAGTTCATTTAAGATTACACATGTCTTTTATATAATGATTATTAATTAATATTAATGCTTTATCAGGTTAGCAATACTATATTAACAATATATTAAGTTTATTGGTTATTATGGTTTGGGTTATAATGATTATTAATTAATATTAATGCTTATTATGTTAGCAATACTATATTAATACTATATTAAACTTAATGGTTATTAGGGTTTGTGTTATTAGAGTTAGTACACACATGTCTTTTATATAATAATTAATAATTGATATTAATGTTTAATTATGTTAGCAATAATGTATTATGATATATTAAGGTGAATGGTTATTAGGATTTGGGTTTGGGTTATTAAGGTTAGTATTGTTAAGATTGTTAGAATTATTAAGGATGATTAATATAGTTATTGTTAATATACAAGGGGTTTTAATTATTATTACTAGTTGATAATAATAATAATTATTACTATTACTTTACTAATAATCATTAATACATATCAATACTTTATTAAATTTATTAATAAACTATTATTAATACTTTTTTAATAGTAAGAATTATAAACATTACAAATATTATTAATACTTTTTTAATAGTAAGAATTATAGACATTACAAATATTATTAATACTTCGTTGTTATAATACATGATACATTAATAATTAATAATACATGATTATTAAATAATAATAATAATTAACTATACTATTAGTTATTATGAATATACATAATTAGTTATATTATACAAAGGGTATTATAAGACATCCATTTATTTTAATGATTAGAAAATATGGTTTAATGAGTGTGTGGAATTTATTCTTTTTAGTATAGGGGGTTTAATAAAAGTTTTATATGTGTGTCTATGTGGAATTTAATGAAAGTTTTGTATGGGTGGGAGACTTATTTAGAACAACTAAAAATCATCATCTGTAAAGTTAAAGATGATTTTTTATCAATGTCTTTAGAACAAGTATGATTCTAAGTTTCTTTCTATGTAATACATCACACGAGTTCAAAGTTCCTATCTGTGTGACAAATGAAACACTTTGTTATATTTTCTTCAAAAACATTGAATTTTTTTTTTTCCATAATGTGTGGAACATGAACCAACCTTGTCATGTGACAAACATAACCCAATGTTGTAATATGAAAAGGAAAGTCAAATATGCAATATGAGTAACATAGTATTGTTGCAATGTTACCATCATAGTCCTACTGTCGCAACGTGATGAACATAGCCCCATCATAGCTTCATCGTCATTGTCACATTTTGACAAACATAGAAACATAGCAAGGTTATGAACCTAGCCCTATTTCCAAAATGTGACAAACATAGCTTCGTCGTTGCAAAGTGACGGAAATTTAATATTGTCGCAATGTGATGTGAAACAAATATCCTAACATCATAATGTGTGAAACATTTAAAAATGTCATAATATGACAAACATATGCCTCCTCGTCGCAATGTGACACAAATATCCTAATGTCATAATGTGAGAAACATTTGTAAATTTTGCAATATGACAAACATAACCCATTGTCCCAATGTGACATAAACAACCTAATTTCGCAATGTGACAAACACAGAGCCCAACATTGCAATGAGATGATCATTCCTTAACGTTGCAATGTGACAAACATAATCCAATATCAAAATGTAATAAACCTATTCTAATGTCATAGTGTGATAAGAAAAAATGCTATGTTGCAATGTCATGACCATAACCTTATGATGTGATGTGATGAACAAAACTTGATGTCATAATCTAACGAATAAAACCTTATCAACATTGCAATGTGACAATAAACCATGGCTAACCAGAATAAGCATGGTCCAACATGGTTAACCATAATCAACATGGTCTCGATGTCATAATGTGACAAACATTTCCTAATGTCGCAATATGACGAACATATGCGAACGACCCAATGCAACAAACATTTCCCTATCATGACAATTAACAAAATAGCCCCATAGTAATGTGATGAAAATAGTAATGTCGAAATGTGATGAACATATACGGACGTCATAATGTGATGATTATAACGTTTTCGTCACAACGTAATGAACATATCTCTATCATCATAATGTGACAAACATAACCCTAACATCACAAACATAGTAATTTCATAATGTGACAAACATATACAGACGTTGCAATGTGATGGACATATCCCTTTCATCGCAATGCGATGAAAAAAGGATGTCGTGATGTGACAAACATCGTAACGTCAAAATGTGATGAAAATACCTTGACGTTGCAATCTGATGAACATAGCCTTGTTGTCATAATTTGATGAACATATCCCTTTCATTGCAATGTGACGAACATATATATGTCATTGCAAACATAGTAATGCCACAATGTGACAAACATATACACACATCGCAATGTAATGAACATTTCCCTATCGTCGCAATTGGATGGACATAAATGGATATCAAAATATGTCTAATGTAGTAACGCCGAAATGTGATGAACATATACACACATTGTAATGTGATGAACCTAACCTTGTTGCAATCTCATGAATATAGTCACTCCCATGGAAATGTGTTGAACATATCCATGTCATCACAAACATAGTAATGTCAAAATGTGACAAACATATACAAACGTCACAATGTGATGAATATAGCCCTTTCATCGCAGTGTGATGAAAAAAAAAGGATGTCATAATGTGATAAACATAATAACGTCAGAACGTGACAAACATATATGAAGGTCGCAATGTGAAGAACATATCATTGTCATCGCAATGTGATGAACCTAGCCCTGTCATTGCGCAATGTGCCAAACATTTTCAAACGTTGCAATCTGACGAATATAATGCCTTCTCACAATGTAATGTGCAGAACCCATTGTCTCAATGCGACAAACATAACCCTACATTGCAATGAAATGAACATTTTCTGCGTCGCAATGTGATGAACATAATCCACTTTGATATGTGACGTTCATGCTCATACCTCATTATGTTACAAAACTCTTTCCTTTGTGACAATGTGATGAACTTTCTGACGTCGCAATGATATGCACATAGACTCGTCATCCCTATATGACAAACCATAGCACCACAAAGTGATATACATGCATATTCTGACGTGACAATGTGACAAACATTTCCAAACGTCACAATGTGACTAGGATAACCCCTTATTGCTATGTGATGCATAGAACCTAATGTCACAATGTGACGTAGTAACCCCTAGCAACGCAATGTGATGTCACAATGTGACAAACATTTCCAATCGTCACAATGTGACGAACATAACCCCTTGTTGCTATGTGATGCATAGAACCTAATGTGACATGCATAGCCCAACATTGAAATGACATACATAGCCCAATATTACCTTCATACAATAAGTTATACATTAATGTTTTAATATAGTTATAAATTACATTATTTTTTCAATTATTTAATACATTTAATACTTGTATTTATTATTTTATACATTATTTTATATATCATTGATGTATTATTTAATTAATACATCAATACTTTAGTACATTATTGTATTATTCTATCAATGTATTTTTTTTTTTGTTTGTTAATTTGTGCGGGACTTGTTGGCTACACGATTACCCTGTGGCTTGAGAAACCGCGACTCAGGGGCATCTAAGCCGTCAAAATCACCCGGGGATCGCACCCGGCCTGAGCCACACCAACCCTTAACATGGTTGGATTTTTTGTCCCCGCAAGTTTCGAACCGGTGACTTTAACATCACGAAGTGGCTTAACAACACACTCCATCACCGTCTGTCCTACACCTCGGGGACATTATTCTATCAATGTATTAATACATTATTAATATTTTTTTAATTAACCTGTTACATTAATACATCACACTATACATTAACACATTAATGCATTGATACTTTAATTTATACATTGCATTAAGGTATTAATTAATCAATACATTAATACTTTAATAAATTAATTTATTTACATATTAATACATTAATTAATAGATTAGTTTACATATTAATATATTATTTCATTTATGTAATATCACATTAATGTATTTTTGCATTACTAATGTATTAATTTATAATAATTAATATAGTAATAACTCAATTCAATGCATTAATGTAATGTTTAAATTTAATTATTAATACATTAATAAAGATAAAATACTAATAATTAATTTAATATATTATAAAGTGTAAATTTAATGTATTAATACTTTGTTGATATATTATTAGTTTATTAATATATTTTCAATGTATTACTTTATTAATGTAGCAAATTGTGTTAATTCGTTAATGATTATTGTATTAATTGAATTAATGTATAGATGGATATTGTATTAATGCATTAGAGGAGGCCTGGCAATCAAGGACCCGACCATCATGAACTTATCTATGGGATAACAATTAGCTTGGCGACTCGTAATAGGAAACTCGGACTGGTGGAAGGAATCCATAGTCAAAAAATATTTCCAATCTCGCATACTCAAATGCCTAGAGGGGTCAATCCCTACTATTCCAGGATCTCCGATCGGACGTCTCCTCAAAAGTGTTGCACCAATAATCCAAGCCAATATATCTTGGGCCCCGGGAAATGGAGAGACAATAAACATATGGACAGACCATATCCTCAATCATGATCCTCTAAACTCCATAGAGGTCCTACAACCTCTCAAAGATTGGTGTTGTGTGAACGACTTGCATAAACTACAAGACTTCTGCCATTGGAGCACTGAAGGGGATTGGGCAAGCTGGAAGCCACCCATTCTACCAGAGCACCTCACTCCCCACCTCCCTGTCCTCTTCAATAACCTGGCTGGCTGCGCTCCTATTAACCAATGCATCACCAACTACCGCAGCTGGTGAGGAAAACCTTTCTTTGTCAAAGAAGATTACTCCCACCTCCTCCTGGAAACCACCGGGCCTCCGCTTTCCAAACTTTGGAAAGAGATCTGGTCCGAACCTTCGCTTCCCAAAGTCAACACGTTTTGCTGGCTTTTGGCTCATGGAAAAATTATAATTGCTGAAAACCTTCTAAAACGAGGTATCCAGGGGCCCTCCAGATGCTCTCTCTGCCTCAAAGCCTCAAAAACCATCACCCATCCTTTTTCAGAGTGAAACTTTGCTATTCAACTTTGGAATCTCATTTACCTTCCCCTCCCTAATCCCCCTCCCCCCCTGATAGCTAGGTCAACTTCTTCACCCACTGGAAACAAAGATATGTTGGCAGCTTCAAGAATAAAAAAAGATTCACCCTCCTCTGGAAACAAATCCCCAAATTTTTAGTGTGGGAGATATGATTAGCATGCAACCAAGCCATCTTTCATGGAAAAATCCCCTCAATGAAAATCATCTTTGCAAAGGTTTGCAGATTAATCTCAGAAGTCTTTAGCACCAAAGCAGTAGGCTTCGATCCCCCATGCTACTTGGACCCAAGAGAAGAGGAATGGGTCACCTATATAAGGGGACCATTGCAGAGCTCTACAAGAACTCCAAAGAAGGTCTCCAAGCAACAAGAATGGCAGTTGCGTCTTGATAACAACAACTCTGCATCCTGGCAAAGCCAACAACATTCCTATTTTCTTTTTTTTGATGGGGCAACAACGGGAAACCCAGGGGTGGCAGGTGCGGGGGGAGGCATATATGATTCTGAGGGGAAAATATTGATCGATTACGCCTGGGGACTGGGAAGGACGTCAAACAACAAAGTAGAGATCCTTGCTTCTTATATGGGACACAAACTAGCCCAGGATCTGCACATTCAGACTCTAACAGTTTTGGGGGACTCTGAAATCATCATAAAGGATCTGAAAGGGATGCCAAAATCGACAAAAGAACCTCTTCAAAGCATATCTTCTACAATAAATTCACTCAAGAAAAATTTCATCCTCTTGAGCTTCTTCCATATTTTGCAAAATCAAAACACGGAGGCAGACAAAATGGAAAAAGATGCCAAAACTCTAGATCATAGCAGCCTCCGCACCAATCAAACTCTCTCTAATGTTTGGCTCCCTTAAAATCATTTGTCCCTATCTCACCCCCCCACCAATAGAA
>ML798558.1:213844-299050 GCA_009831015.1 Picea engelmannii | reverse complement strand
TGATTCAAAGTGCTATTTCTGTTGCTATTTCGTGAATCATTTCTGTGTATTGTGAAGATTATGCTGGATATTTTACTGTTATTCTGTTATTTCTAGCATTTCGTTTCTGTTCTGCATATTTTATATATCTGGTATCTTGCACAGAGTCAACTCCTTTTTGTAATATGGACAATTTTTGATAATATACAAATACCCGCTTCTGTTAAAAAAAATATCTAGTATTAATGAATTGATACTTTCAATTAAAAATGTAATATATTAATGTTCTGCAGTTATATAATAATATTATAAAGTAATTTTAATGTGTTTTTACTTTCTTATTATATTAATACTTTAACCCTATATTATTTAATATTGTATTAAGTATTTATTAATTTCTTTAATACATTATATTTTACATTAATCTATAAATAATTTAATTTATACATTAATGTAAAATATAGGATCTTGACATTAGAGGGCATCCCAACAAACTGGTATACATACCAAGAACTGCGCAGAGGAACTACGAGCTCGATAGTATTACAACAAAACCGTACAATCAATTTCTCATTTGAGGATGAGAACCCCAACATAGATGCAACACTTAAACAAATAAGAGGGGTGATATTTATTAAGGAACCATAATTTGAACTTATAACAGATGAACAACAACAAAACATATAGATAGTGAAAGAACTACTATCGTGCTACCATGTGTAGGAATAAGTACTAGATGAAGATGACCCACACAATATTCAAATTGAGGAAGTTGAAGGAGAGAGAGAAGTGGAGGGTCCACCTCTAGAATCATAAGTTATTTTTGCACTGATCAAGGTGAATAAACTCAACATCGAGATAGTGGAGAATCCCCAAATGGCCAGCATTGGAGACTATTGGGATGAACAAACAATAGAAAAGTATAACAGAGTTACTGCACGAGTACAATGACTTGTTCCCAACAACGTTCACAGAAATGAAAGGCATAGCAGGAGAGCTAGGAGAAATGAAAATACCGCTCATATCTGAGACAAGACAAATACGACAATGACCATATAGACTAAACCCAATATATAAGAAAGTCAAAGTTGAGATCGATAGGATGTTGGAGGCTGGAATCATAGAACCTGTAGAAGAATCCGAATGAATAATCCCGATGATAGTTCAGGAGAAGAAACAAGGGGGGATAAGAATCTGCATCGACTTGATAAAAATGAATGATTCTTTATTACATGACCCATTCCCTACCCCGCTCACAGATAAAGTCTTGGAGATTTTAGGAGGACACGAAGCTTATTCATTCACCGACAGATTCTCAGGATACCATCAAATAAAGATAGCACTGGAAGAAAAATACAAGACCACTTTTTCCATGGAATGGGGATCATACCAGTATAAAGTCATGTCGTTTGGATTAAAGAATGCAACAACAATATTTTCCAGAGTAGTCATAGTTTCATTTAAAGAATTTATCCACTAGTTTCTAGAAGTATACTTGGATGCTTGGACAATCTATAATCTGTTGAAGGACCATGTAGAGGTCTTACGACTGGTGTTAGAAAGATGCAGGAAGTGCTAGATATCGTTAAATATCAAGAATTGCATATTTAGAACACCTTTTGGGATACTATTGGGCCATATAGAATGCAAGAAAGGTTTGCTAGTAGATACTGCCAAGGTTGCAGTAATTGTTAACTTGTCGCCACCGAAAACAGTCCGTCAATTGAGAGTGAAATTGGGAAACACATGATACTACAGGAATTTTATAAAAGGGTACGTGCAGATCACTACGCCAAAGGAGAAATTGCTAAGGAAAGACATAAAGTTCCAGTGGAATGAGGATTGTTAACACGGTCTGGATAATCTGAAAGAGAAGATGGTAACTGCACCAATACTAGTATTCCCAGATTGGGAGAAGTCATTCCACATACATGTATATGCATCGACCATAACACTTGGAGCTATTTTAGCGCAACCAGGAGTAGGAGAATTGGACCATTCTATAACATTTGCTAGCAGAAAACTGTTAGAATCAGAGTAGAACTACAACACTACAAAAAGGGAAGGCCTAGCTATGGTATACGCGCTCCATAAATTCAGACATTATTTATTAGGAAAACATTTCAAGATTATCACAGACCATTCAACGCTCAAATACCTCATCAACAAGGCAATGTTGGGGGGGAGGATTTGTAGATGGTTATATTTGTTTCAAGAATTTGAATTTGAAGTGATAGTCAAACCAGGAAAGTTGAACACAGGACCTGATCACCTGTTGCAGATTAGTAATGGAGAAGAACCCATGAATCCAGAGGACAAATTTCTAGACGCATGGTTATTTTCACTTTAGATAGCCGATGAATACTTCACAGACATCATCCAGTACTTGAGTATAGGGACTGGGCCACAGGAATACAACACCGCGCAGAAGAAACATCTGGTAGTCAAGGATGTGTTATCACCATAACAATTTTCATATCAGGATCCAAATTTTGGAAATTTAGCGAAATTCTATATCACTGTGGAAGTATGATAGTTTGGGGGGTCGAGCTATATCCAGTGGCATATAGACAAATATAGCGGAGGTGCAAAAGGTATAACTTGGTGGACCGTCGATCTTGAAGAAGCCTGGATCAATGACTAAGGCACATATTGGAGAATGAAGCAACACGAAAGATAATTATTCGAAGGCGGGATAGGGAAACCATTATGGTTTCATTCATGGACGCATGGTGACACCAGAGGTAAATCGGGGAAAAAAGCGGTCTACTCAAAACCATTTTTTCCAAACCCCCGATATCGAAAGTTGATGGTGTTATCACCTGGTGATTTGCATTTTATTTTTCCAAAGCATCTTGTCCTTGTGTTATTTTTCCACTCAGATTTTATAAGTTTTTCACCAGCTCCATCAAGCTCCCATCACCTAAAATCCTTCGCCCAATGCGATCATCCAAAAGAGTCATGTACTCCATGAGTCAAAAGTTGGCAAATATCCCAAGCTTATACCTAGCCTTAATTCTTATCTAAATCCCTTAGTTCTGTCATTTCATTCATTTTTACCCTTATTTTCGTATTCCCCTTGAAAATAAAAAATATCCCTTTTATTAAGCACCCTTATCCTATCCACAAAGTCATGTGTTAAGCCTCATATGCCCAAAGTCCTTCGAAAATAGAAAAAAGGTTTTTTTTATTATTAATAAAAATATTTTTATATTTATATTAATATTTAATCCAATATTTAATTTATAGAATCACATCAAATCATGGGCATGAATCTCAATTTATAATGTGGAAAATTCAAAGGTTGGATGGAGGGTGCACATGCATATTGGGGATTTAAGTAGCGAGGAGGTTAATTTTTTGAAGGTGGACTGGGAAATACTACCGTGGATTCTTTCGTGGACACGTGTTTTTATGTGAAGCACATCGGAGGAAAAGAAGTTTGGATTAAAACCACTCCAGACAAAGCCCGATGTAATAAATGCAAACATTTATCATATGTTTTATGTGCGACATTTTTCCAGGAGTACATTTCAATAATGATTATGGGATTTCCAATAAAAGAAATTCTTCCTCGCAGTGAAATTGTTTTATAGAGGTAAAATTCACATTTTACAAATTAAAGACATTAATGCTTATTTCCATGCAAAGGATTTAAATGGGAAGATGCACGTGAACAAAGACTTGGATAATTCTTTATCCAAATATTTACAGGAGTAAAAGAAGAAGATAGAAGGTATTTTACCAACTCGAAAAAACACACAGTAAATGTTTTTTTATAGGGAAATGGTAACAGTAAATATTTTTTACAATGAAATGGTGAATTGGGCAAACAAGACTTGGTTTTAAAAACCACGGGCATGAATTAAATTATGGAAATTTCATTATATAGGATAGAAAAATATTTCGGAATTATTTTTATTTCAAATATATTATTCCCAAATATTTAATGAGAATATTGATAAATGCAATTATATTTGAAAGAGTATGAGTTATATTTCAAGGAGAACATGGCAGAGGAAGGAGCTGGAGCGTCAGAGGAATCTACAGGGATCATGAAACATTTTTCTGAAAACTGTCATTTGTAATCATTGTAGAAAGTTGAAACGTTTCATTTCAGTTATTGTAACCGGTTGCACACTGAAGGAACTCGAATTGTATAAGTGTTAGAGGTCCTGAGTGTATTAAGGAAGGGTAGAAGTGAAAGGGCACGATTCTGGTGGTTCTGGACTCTATTGTAATTTTTCTGAGACTGGATTGAATACATATGCATAAGCATTTGGAACTATTTATGAAAATATTATAATTGGATGTGATATGAGTTATGTCTTCTTTCATAGTGTGTATTTCCTATGCTTCTTTGATTCCATTTACACTGTCTTCTGCTTAAATTGGAGAGTTAAAGGCCTAGAAATCGTCTTGTGATGCTCTCGGCCTAAGCAATTTAAACCGTGTATGTTTCTTCTTAGCTAATTCAGAATTCATTTATGTAATGCTCTGATGCAATTATTTGTTTCCTCTTTCCTCTTACCACTCTGATTTATTTTAAGTTACAACTTAGATTCATTGCCTCATTTAGCCTTTATCCTCTAGAGAGTTCTATTGGTTGATCATTGTTTTCATTCAATTTCAGAATTTTGACTCCATAGCCCTGTGTGTCCCTCCTCTTCTTCGCCAACAAACTTTATAAAAACCCCCCAAAACAAACCAAATATAGCCACTGATTGCCATAGATATATCAAGTGACACGAGAGAGCCCTCTCTGAGTTAAACGGACTAGTTTGCAGCTCTAAAATAGGTTCACACAGTTACCCCTATCGTCTTTTTGACAACCGAGCAGATTTATAGGGTGCTAACAGGCTGCATATTATCAGCTAATTGTAGGACACTTATACAAAATGGGTGTCGATAGCATCTTGAGAAGATGCATGCTAAAACACGAAAGACCAAGGATCTTAGCAGAAGCCCACGAGGGAATAGTAGGTTGACATTATTTAGGAAAATATACCACGCATAATGTATTGCAAGTAGGACTATGGTGGTTGACCATGCACAGAGACTTGAAGGACCACTTCCATAAATGTGATGTATGCAAGAGGGTTGGTAAAAAAAATAAAAGGGACGAGATGCTCCTGCGACCACAAGTAACTTTTCAGGAATTTGAAAAATGGGCAATAGATTTTGTGGGACCAATTAACCCACCAACAAAAAGGTCAGGAGTGAGGTACATTATCACTGCGATAGAATACCTGACAAGATGGGCAGAAGCAACACCATTAAAAGATTGCAACGTGGAGACAACAACATACTTCATGTTTGAGCAAGTGATCAATAGATTTGGTTGTCCGAGGATTTTGATGAGTGACCAAGGAACTCACTTTATTAACAGTACTATTAAGGCTATGACTGATGAATTTGAAGTTCATCATTAAAACAATACACCATATCATCCTCAAGCAAATGGAATAGTGGAATCCTTCAACAAAATCCTTCAAAATGCACTGACGAGGATCTGCAACGTTAACAAGGATGATTGGGACTTGAATATACCCATGGTATTATGGGAATACAAGACCACATGCAATAAATTGACAGGACAAACACCATTCATATTAGTGTATGGACAAGAAGTTGTGGTGCCATTAGAATTTTTGGTACCTAGTCTAGGCATAACAACAATTACAAACATGATAGAATGAGGTGCAATGCAGGAAAGGTTAAATCAGTTGATGATCATGGAGGAATATAGGATTATATAAGGGTTCCACAAATAATTATAGAAATCAAGGGACAAATCTTGGCATTACAAACATATCAAGCGAAAGAATTTTAAGGAAGGAGACTTAGTATTGGTGTATGACAACAAGTCCCTTCAGCACCCAGGAAAACTCAAAATGCATTGGTTAGGACCATACGAAGTAAATACTATCACATATGGAAGAGACGTACAATTGAAGGATTTTGGAGGAACAAAACTCAGAGGGATGATCGATGGGATCCAACTGAAACTGTACAAGGACAGTCGACCTCCTGGTAAAAAAAAAATAACAGAGGAGATACTGTGCCGAAAACACGAACATTTAAAAAAGGCATAGGGTGTCGAGAAGAGAATGAGTGCACACACTCAGGAATGCCAGTACGACGGAGAAAAATACCAAAAATCACTACAAGCGGGAAACAACGGGAAAGTGGAAACAATAGGAGAGAAGGATATGAAAAATAACCGCCAACAAATGATGACTATTAAAATTAAAGGGTAATAATGAATGACGGTACACTGGATTAATCATGCCAACTAGCGACGACAAGGGAATTCAATAGAAAACACATGGGAAGCACCGATTTAATTAAAATGTCAATGAGGTAACGCCTCCAAGAAGCTTCATAGAATTCCTATATAAACTAGTACACGAGACAGGGAAGGTTATTGTGCAAGTGAGAAATGAAAAGAGAAATAGAGAATACAGAGCTGAGAACGAAGTTTGCAAAGCTTACAGAGGTCACCACGTTCGATGGACAACAACCTTAACACTATGGCACCATGCAAACAGGGAGAACCAAACCAGACTAACCGAAGACCCTGAAGTAATGCCAGATCCTCACCACAAGCATAGGGAAGCGAAAAAAAACCACTTCAGCCTCTAGAAGTCTTCAATGTGGATGAAATCCCATTGCTCGATATGACACCAGGAATCCCCACACCTATTGTGGAGGAAACCGAACAGACAATACCAATGGGCATGGACATGGATATACTAGAAGGGGGACAAGGACAACAAGTCGAGGACGCATGAAATCATTCACACTATGAAAACCCTGAAGAACGTCCTAGATTTAATGGGACGGTCCTGAACCAGGAGGAAACAACTGCACCGGAAGGGTCACACACAACCATGCCGAAACAACCACATGAGGGCACGGTGGAAGATGTCATCGGTCGACCAGATGTGTATGTAGAAGAGTGAACAATGGAGGTTGGAACCTCGAGTCATCTACCATAGAGAAAGGGAAAAAAAGCGGTACCAAGGTCACCGTGTAGGAAAGCCACCACAACCATTGTCTTGCCATGCATTCTAGAAGGGGTACGTATATCAAGAAATATGTTAGGCCACATGGAGAAATTGAGGTGCTCATACCATGATGAGACAGACACGGACAAGTTCCCAGAGTTCACTAAGAAATTTTACGTACAGACTGTGGGTATAGGACCCTTTAGCGAACCAATTAATAAACCAATCCATTGGGCAGCCAGACTAGACAAAAATGCGATTCTAGGCCTGTTGGACATCCCACACTTTTGGAGGGGCTAGTATGAAAAAAATTGCATCAAGCAGTTGATGGCAGTCACCCATGGCAGATACCTGTGGTTGGAACAACTCGTCTCAATAGACGTAGATATTATTCAACACATTACAGGGCTTCCATCACGAGGGGAGGACCCCACACAGTTCCTGGAGGAAAATAAAAAGGAGAAGGCATTGACCGAGGAAATGAAGAATAAATATGGTACCGAAAGGGGGTAGTCCAGAACCATAATCAAGTGTATTAGTGACACCGTGAAAAGAATGGACACAAAATTTATGGCATGTAAATTAATCAGGAAATTCCACAAGGAAGTCTCAACCAGAGTTGTTGTAGCTACAACACAGTGTGTGGAGGGAACTACATTATTTGTTGAATCTATTTCTGGACGACTGCAAGAATGCGTAGGATTTGGGGATGGAATTTCACTATTCATGGCTACTCATCCTAATAGCCTTTTTTCGATGGAAGGAACCAAGGTATTCATTCTTTGCCACTAGACCCAATCCTTTCCATGCAATGTGATACCTATAGTCGGGGTCCACTTCATACCCCAAGAACAGAAAGGTGAATGCAACTATATTTGAAGGATACCATAGCAACCTACAGGAGAGCATCGCCAACACTTGGAGGGTGAAACCAAAAGAAATCGCATAGTATCAGAGCATAGCCAACTTCAAATACACTATACATGCAATGTGGATCTAGGCACAGAAAGATTCTGACAATCAATGGCTACAACTGTGCTACTGCATCAAGGAGGCAGACATAGAGATGGACATCAAATATTGGGATGATGATTGGAGGATTCCAATCATCAATCGAGAAATACCCATAGAAATGGATGAGGAGGAGGTAAGACAGGAAAAGACACATGTCAAAGAGATAACAATGCCCAAGAAACCAAGGACAGGTCAGAACAAGGCGCAACAGAAAAATGGGGTGTGTCCAAGAAAGGCACCTAGGTGGGGAAGAAACACACAGGTGCCAAGGGTATATGAGAGACAGACTGAGGAAGCACAGGGAACCACATCAAATTCTACTCAATAGGAGAAAGGCCAGACTAAGAGGCCAGTCATCCCAATGGGGGGTGCGCGCAAGAAGGAAAAGGCACACAGAATGACCCCATAATACACACTCACCGAGGATGATGCGGATATGGTGGCCCAAATGGTCGAGGATCGCATAGTCATGGATTTTGATGATGCTCAATGCCAAAGGGACATGATTGAGGAGGAGATGGTACATATGCGACAACTCATCCAATAGCTCAGAGAAGCTCAGTTGGTATGCAGCAGTGTAGGAATAGTCCTAACAACATCACAAATAGGAGGCAAAGCTGAATCAAGCGAGCAGGACAGGATCCAGATGACAACACAACCAAGCTCGAAATTTCATGTCACAACCAACATGCTGCACATGGATGAAATCATGGGGAAGACACCCCTAAAGGAATTGGCCCAAATACAGTTGGTATTGATGTAGATACCAATCAAGTCCTTGTATAAACTACAAGTTAACGTCACACATGAGGTATAGTCACGCGCATGCATAAACATAGTGGAATTGCAGCAGACAAAGGACAATTAGGCCGCATTGGAATTGGTACTAGAGTAGGCTAAGATCAAGACCAAAGATGAAAAATACTGCGTAGATAGGTTGGAGAAGGAATTGGTCGTAGCCTATGAGAAAATCCCAAAGACTGCGCAGACGACCGAACTCACGGTGACACAAAAGATTGATCAGATTGTGTAGACAATCGATAAATACAGATAGGACATCGAGCACCTACAAGAGCACCTCATACCTACCACTCCAACAGAGGTGAAGGAGCAGAGGAAGTAGGAGGCAACAACATAGATAAAGGAGATAGAGTGACAAGTCCACGCGGTGACCGACTTGTTCGAGAAGGAATAATAACTTTGGATGAAGTTGGAAGAGGATCAACATGTCCAATAGTGGGACCAAGAAGAAGAAAGGATAAGTGAAGCAATCTAGGACCTCAAGAAGAGGCAGAAGACAATGTCAATCACAAAGTGCATCAAAGGAGCGCATGATATGAAGAAACTGCAGGAAGAATTTATAGCTACGCATACATAGAAAAAGGAACACTGGGCTCAAATGCAACCTCTCCATGAGTGGGCATTAGAGGTCATTGCACATGAGGAAGAAGAAAATAAGAACATGGCAAAAACTCAAGTAGAGTGCGTAGGGATGGTCAACAACGAGATTGTAGTGCATGTATTGGACACACTCAAGGAGAAGACAACATAGGCCCAAACACAAGCGAAGGCACCCACGAAGAAGTTCCACACAATCACAGAAGAAATCGATGAAGCACATAGGGAGTAGGTGGCTCGGGATGAGCCACATGTTAGTGATGGGGGCCTGTTGGATGCAAACCGAGTCAGGAAAAAAGGATATTTTTGGAAGAAAATCATGTAAAAGGAAAAAGACAGCTGGAAGGAAAAGTAGCACACACGAATGCATGGAATACATAATGATGCTAGGGTTAGGGTTTTTGGGATGCATTGTAATGGTTGGTGAGATGAAAATATAAGTAAGTAGTACTTAGAGGAGAGGAAGGGATGGAAGATAGATGTCGAGAGAGATACACAAATACGAGTATACGCAGAGAGACACAACATAGGTCACATAGAGGAAGAGAATTGTAAGGATTGTATGAGTCATTAAGATGGTAGGATAGAGAAGGCATGAGCAACTCGATCCCGAGGGTTATATAGCAGGCTAAGGATCCTGCTGTGATCTAGTTATCCTCGCATGGATCGAGGATATTGTGGGAAGGAAGAAGAACTAAGATTGTAACCATGTGCGACATGGATATTTCCAAACTATAATAAAATCCCGAGAGCTAGATCTTTGTGGATGTAGCCCAAGAGGGGTTCAACCACAGTAAAACTATGTTATGTGACTGAATGAATATATATCTATGTCTTATTGGTTGATGAATGCTGAATAAATGAGTAGTTAAATAGATATGGTATTTTACATGCATGCATAGAATGGATATTATAACTAGATGTTAAATGGACTGAATAAAGGTTAAGGTGAATATCTCGTTCAGTCTCAGGTTACAAACACTTGAGTATTGCAGCCACCCATAGATATATCTCGGGTGAGAGTGCACACTACACTCCATGTATTGCATTTCCTTCTGGGTGATCATAGGGGCCGATAGTCTTTAAGAGATTTTGTTGGGAAGCTTCTTAGCTATGAACCAGGGTCAATCTGTAATGGTCAATAGAGTCAGAATACCTCAAGACCAATTAGGGTAGATAGATAAAGGGAACAAAACCAATGCTCTCTAAGTGTTGAATTATGACATGTATTCCTTTAGAATGCACAACATTCCCAAAGCTTGGTCACTTCCTTCTGCAATTCAATCCATCCGTACAACAACCCCTTACCATGGAAAGGTCACCTCTCACCTCACTGCAATATGAAGTCACCCTAAAAAATAATCAGCCGTGACACCTTCACTCCATTTCCCACCTCATGCAATATTTATCCAATATTATACAACCACACATAGTTTGCATCACATCCAATTCCATGAAGATTCAAGGAAAATAACCATGCAGATCTATTCTTCGCATGTCCAACCAACTCTACGCTTGTGAACCAACTTGCAATAAAGTTCACGATTCTAGATTCCTTGGCAGAATTCTCCCCTTCTTCATTTGTGTCTTCTGATATTAAACTTCCCATCTACACCAAGAGCTACACGTCTAGACTACCTTTTCGCCATTACTTCTACACCTTACTATGTTGCTACGTCTACCTCTCTATGCCTTGAAATGTTGAGGCTTCAACCTCAACAATGCTGCACAAGACCATATAATCACACATGTCCATGTAATCTCTGCATGTTACAATATTCTTTCCGTAGAATTCTCCAAACCAAGTAAAGTCCTCAACTCACCTCCTTCCATCGAGTCATCACTCTGCAAATCAACATATACGATGAGTGTGCCCAATGCACTCACACTCATCAAATGTCCCAACAAACTTTCCAAATTTCTCCAAGTAAAATGATTCAATGCCAAATAACTTCCATGCCTTAGGCACATTCAAACCAATACTCCTACAATCATCAGCAAGTCACCAAGGTGCGATCTACCTCATTCAATTTCCCATACCAAAGTGAGAGAAAACCACCCAAATCACATGGTTTGTGTTTTTCCCATTCAGGTTGACCGTAAAAAATTCTTGGTTGACTTCTTTGTTGACTCCATCGATCCCCTAGAGCAAAATTTCCTTATACCTCTACAAGAATCCAAACATTGGCACCGTTGTCGTGAATTTTCAAATCATTACATGACCTAACAAATCTGGCTAAGGAACCAACACACCAAGGTACCTCATCCAAGAGTTATAAAAGTCCTTAATCCACCTCCACAACTACATCCAAATATACCTAATTCCACCACATTACTTATCCAATTACATCACCCCAAGCTCTTTGCACATTTTCCCACGTCAAGGCATCCCAACTAATACATGAATTCTTCAAATATGCACCACTTGAGCCACCCTCAAGTTTGTCAGTTTTCACCATGGAAACAAACTACACTTGAAACACCAAGTCATTTGAATTCCTTTTAAATAACTCACTGCAACACTTAGGAAATGCAAGAAATCAAAACCAACCATACCTTTCCCATGAGATTCTTGGATACTCCCATGGTTCAATTATTTTTTACTAAACCTTCACTTTCCTGAGCCACTGACTCTCTGCATGAACTCCCTCAATCACCATATGCAACTACACAGACTTGCATAACACCTTCATTGTGATACAAGGCCTAGCCTGTCCATCAACTTCAAAAATACATCTAAGTCCCAAACTTCCCATGCAACCGGTCGAATTCATCTCCAATATCATGCCATATCCACACCTTTACTGCTTTCACTCCAAGGAACCAAACACACACCGTCGGATGTTCAAGTCATATTATTGTTAATTCACTTGAGTAACTCTACGAAGAGTCACCTCATCCGAAGTCTATGGTCAACCCACTCATCCAACAACCCAACTCAACTCAAATGTTTTTCTTGGTGATGCACGACACAAATATGTCATGATGAAAATGTTCCCAACCAACTTCCTTGTTGTGAAGTTATTCTAGGTTGCATCAAGTCTCCCAACTCACCCAAGTGCTTCAACTTGTGGCATGGCCACCTAAGTTGTCTTGAGTTTGGAAAAAGGTGTGCCCACTTCGTCACAACCCAAAGTTCCTCCACTTCTACGATCACTTATGTGACCACCCTCTATAATCGCTTATACAATCATTTCCATGGTCAATCTATGAGATCACTTCTATGATCACCAGTATGATCACTTATGCGATTAGGTCTTCAAGAAGTCTTGCATTCTTTCGACTTTCCCAAGTTCTTATTTCACCCACGAACTTTGTGCCTAGTCTTCTCAAGGTGTGTGCACATGTCTACCACTTATTTTCGTCACAAATAAAACCAACCAAGACTACACCCAAACTGTCTCTGTGAAAGGTCAATCCACCTTACCGAACAAATCACCAATTTTACACACAAAATGTCTCTACACCTCAACATCATTGTTCCTATTGCAATAGTAGTGAAGATAAAATTATTTTATGATACCATCTATCACTAGCATAGTGGTGAAGAGATAACCAATCTATTCACCAAAATCAACTTTGATACGATCTGTCACATCCCCACAGGTGTCATGATGCCTTTCCAAAATTTACAATCAGGCACCTCTTGAGGGCATGTGGCACTGTGATGATTCTCACTTGGCTAGTTGGAAACACCAAGGGTAGTTCATCTAGACTATGCCTCTTCACCTACAACATACCCATACTCCCTTCTAGGTTACGGGTGAATCACACTCCTACTCTAGTGCAACTCACTTGTATACCTAGAAAATTTGTTAACAACTTAATACTTAGACACTTAATAATGAATCCATGAACATGTGAAACAAAGAGAGCACTTGAGAAACAAATAAGAGACGTACAATTATAGTGCAGGGGACAGAAGACGTGCCTAACACCTGGATAATTCTTATTATTGCAAACCATTTACAATATGAGCACTACCATCTTGGTTGAAATCTCAGACATAGTCACATGACTTGCCTCACCTCACCAAGACACTCACACACATATTTGTCACACCAAGATTAATTCGTCATAAAAACTTTTGCAACTGCTATGGTGTGCTCCAGATGTGCGTCCACCAAAGGCTCACCATCTCTTCTTTGTTGCAAGACTTCACATAGACCTACGGTTCTGTCTCATAACATTCCTCACCCAAACTTACAAAAATACTTCCCCATACTTCAAATTCGTCATGCCTACTACTAGAATCAATCCAAAGAAGGTTGCCCCAACTCTATCCACAAAATCACCTCAGAAATTTGGTGTTGATCTTTCTCTCTTCACTATGCCTTCTTGGCTATGCACCTTGTGCTCTTATATGGACTCCAAACGTCACCTTTGCAAATTGTTGCATCCTTTGAGTGTGTCGTGCCCCTTCGTGAACCAATGCACACAAACGAATCCACATGCCCATGAACCTGTGTGCTCATCAACCTTCACATCCCTTGGGACTGGTGTGCCTCAACCTTGGGTGTGCTCTGCATTCTGACACACCCAAACCTCTTTGGTTCACCCCAAGATTCACCTCATTCTTGGGAAAAACACTTGGCATGTTCGCGGGTCCACTTTCGCAATAGTGCAACTATTGGGTGTTGAAGTAACCCCAAATTCCATCTCCTTGAGAACTTTTGTGAATTTGCTCGCACTCTTTTACCCAAGGACCTTACATTAACCATATAATTAATTTTTTTTATCTTAGAAGTGCATATTGTTAGCCATATTATTTAACTTGTGAATAATGATATCACCGAGGAATCATAGAAGTTACAAGGTTCAAAACAACCCACTTTGTCTTGATTCCATTAATAGAAAATTTGACTTTCGGGTTCTGGGGGAGCTAACCACTCCCTCTCCCAATCAAGACACTCTCTGCCCGAATCTGCAAATTTAGCATTCAAATTGTCAAGCCGAGGTCACAAAATGACTCCGTGAATATGTAGAGATGCAACAAGAGGTTCTTATTTGATGACTATGAAAAAAATATTTTAATGTAATTGCATGATCTTCCATAAATTCGTAGAGTGCCATCGTTGATTTCAACATCAAGCTTACAAAATTTCAGTGTGCATAGGATGAAATTTATTTATAAGGTAGAAACGTACAAAATTTCAAGTAGCAAGGAAGCAAATAGGATAAAGGTTATCGACAACGGCATAAATGTACAAAATTTTAAGTACCCAAGAATTCTGTATAAATTTCATCCGTGCCGAGGAATTTAATATTTTTAATTATAGATAGTGAGTGAGAAACCTAATAGAAACAATCACTCGCGAAATATTGCTAAATATTTTGAAGCTCAAAATTGATTATGAAGCTTAAAATGTTTATCCATTTAAGTTAGTAAGCAAAGCTGTCTAAGACACTCATTGCATAAACATTAAACATAAAATTATTTAAAATTTCATTTTAAATAATTTTGCAATTACAATACATAAGCACATAGGCTAGAGTTATCTAGAAGTTTGAAACGTGCATGGATGAATTTTGTCTATGGAATTCCAAATATGGTCATCTTCATTTCTTTGGTTTTAAGTTGTTGCATCAGAAAAAGAGATGGTAACATGCTTTCCTTTCATCCATGAACCAACTAGTACATGTGAGCATTGCATTCTTACAAAGAACCACAATTAGAGTTGGTTCATACTGAGTGTGTGGTTATGACTAAGTCACTTAGAGAATGTTATTACTCTTTGACATTTATATATGACTATAACAAAAAGAACTGGGTGTACTTCCTTGGGAAGAAATATGAAGTATATGAAAAAATCAAAGAATTCAAATCTCTGGTTGAGAAACAAAGTCGCTATCATATTAAAGTGTTGAGATTAGACAAAGGAGGTGAATATGATTTAAGTGAGTTTAATGTTTTTTGCAAATAAAAAGGAATCAAACAATTATTCACGACAAGATACACACATGGTGTAGTCAAGAGGAAAAATAGAACTATCATGAATATAGAAAGAAACTTGCTAAAAGGGAAAAATTTGTCACATGTGTTTTTGGGAGAAGAAGTAGCTTGTTTGGTATATATTTGAATAGGTCACCCAAAAAAGTGTGATGAATAAAGTGCCACAACAAGCAAGGTCGGGTATGAGTTCTTGTGTAGCACACTTTAGAGTTTTCGGTTGAATAGCATATGCTCATGTACCAGAACAATAGAGGAATAAATTGGATGACAAGAGCGAGAAATGCATTTTGATTGGATACAATGAAAAATTAAATTCTTACAAACTATACAATCTCGTGACCAATAAAGTGATCATCAACATAGATGTAGAGTTTAAAGAAGAAGAGGCATGGGAAAAAACAATATACAAGTGCATTGGAACTACAATTGCACACACTGAAGATGCAACATAAAAAGAACTAGTTGAACAAAGTGAATAACACAGTTCACAAGTATAGCCACTAGACATGAATACTCCATAGAGGAATTCAAGTAATTCATCTCAAGGAGAATCATAAAACTCATCATATTTGTCTATTCCCGCTCCTCAATCTAGTAATAATTCTGAGTCAATTCCCAAAAAGATTAGAAATATACAAGATATTTATGAAGAGTTAGGTGTTCAATCAAATTATGCATTGTTTACTTATCAAACCACATTTTTTGAGGATGCAATCAAAACGATGCAAGAGCATCACTCCCACTCATCCAAACAAGTCAACATCCAGCGCAACACATGAGGATTGGGAACAGATCCCAAGGAAGAGAGGGTGAAGCCCTTTCATTTGTTTAAAATTCCAAATTTTGAATTGAATACAATTTAATATTGTAAGGATCGAGGAGCCAAAGATCCATTGTATGGGTCAATATTGTATGAAAATCACCTTAAATGGCCGACAGGATGAATCCATCTAAGATCTAGAATTTAATGAAGTAGTTAATCGTAGGACTAGAGAGATCTAGACCTGATTTGGGATTGATTTGTTGATTAAATGTAATTTAATGCATTAGGTAGGAAGGCTCAAGAAGCTCCTATTTTGTATGAGAATCAATGTATTGAGGATTCATTAGGAAGGATGAAATTCTCTAGGTAGATAGGAGAGTAATGGAAGAGAGAGGATAGGAGAGAAGAGTTGAGACCCTGTTGCAGTCCTACCTTGTGAACACTGCAAAACCTTCTGATTTTAATGAAAACTTTCCAATTCTCATCATTGTATCTATGTTCTCAATGTTTCTTAACTTTGTGTGCATGTAAATGTTTATATGTTGTTTAAACATATAGAAATTCCATCGTGTGAATGATTTTTAGGCATTCCGGGCTCCCGAGGCTATGCAAGGAGTGCACACCAAAGTTATCGGAGAACTCTGAAAAGCCAGCGCAAGGAGTGTGCAAGAAATCAGTCAGGAGTTCGGTGAGGAGCATTCTAGGTGGGCACACCATAACCAATCATAATATTAGGAGGGATAGAAAACCAACACAAGGAGTGCGCTAAGGGATATTAAAAATTCCATACAATCTCAGGAGGGAGGAGAATTTGTGCTAGGAGGGCACATAGAACACTTGGTGGAGTGTTAAAGCCGAGAAAGAGTGTAAGGGATGTTCTGAGAACTGTTTTAAAGTCCGGTCAAGCTCAGGAGGAAGAACAAAGTTCTAGCAGGGCATTGAAGGAACACTTCAACAATGTTCACAATATTAGGAGGGAGGCATAGTATTACGGCACAAAGTAGAAGTAAGGGAAGGACTCTGTAGAAGGACAAAAGGGCCGAGTCCCTTTTAAAGTTCAAAGAAATTACAAGCTCAAGAGGGATAGCAACCTGACACAAGAAGTGTGCCCACACTTCGTTTGAAGTGTTTAAGAGCTCAAGAGGGATAGTGGTTCATGGTAGCACGAAGAATAAAGGAGTCGTCCCTATGAGAAGAAATAAAAGTCCACCTTTGAAATATCAAGAACAATCCCTTGTTGAAGGAACGTGGAGTCGTAGAGGAAGGTATCGTGGAATACTAAGCCATAAGGGAAAGGCGCGGATGAGAGTTAGGACCGGGATCCACCGGTTACATTGGGTGACATGTCATCGCGGACCGTGACATTGCAGAGGTTTTAGAGGTAAAGAATCTGCCAAAAGGATGGGAAGAGCCACAAACCAAAAACTGTGGCCATAACCATCAATCGTGGGTGCTTGGGTGTGACACAAGGAATAAGCCCATGGACTTCTATAGGAGGTCCTGTTGGAAGAAAAAAAGAACGATTAAGGGCCTGTGTGGAAATAAAGAGTTTGAGGACCCAACAGGGGTCTAGAAGGCCTAATTAGATCTAGAGAAAGATCCAAGGGTGACCCCGGGTGGGGGTTTGCATCAGAGTGGTATCAGAGAATATTTTTGTTTGCAGACAACAGGAAAAGGGAGGAGAAACATAGTACTAATTCTCTGTAAGAATTGTTTGAAGGTTTGCAGTAGACAATTGACACTAGGAGGGTTGCAGGAGTAAGCCAATGGTGCTCTCAATTGTAGAGAAGGCACAATAAACAACCAGGTGGGATGAAATAAAGAACCAGTTGTGTTCTTTGAGCAAAGAAGAGCATGTGAAGATATTGAAGTGGTGGAGGAACCTTGAGAGGAAGGATAACAATGTAGTTCTCAAGAAAGTGAGCAGTGAAGTGAAACAACCAAGAGATCAAGAAGTGCTCAGGAGAAGGAGAGAAAACAAGGTGTGCGTCTACACTCAGCAAGAGTGTAAAATCTCAGAGGAGGTTCCAACAGGTGAACCTAAAATCTAAGCAAGGAGAGGCTGATTGTACCTCATAGACATTCCAGGAGGGCAAGGGGGGAGAAAAAAAAATGGCTACTCAAGGCCATAGACAAGTTTCATAGAGAAACCACAGATAAGAGGCCATGATGGAGGCCATAAGAAAAATTGGGGAAAAAGTGAGCACCATGGAAGCAACTCATAAGAATAAGAGCAAGGAGGGAATGGATAAATAGCTCAAGGAGACCAAAGAGGAGCTCAAAATATTGATGTTGCAATGGCAATAAATTCAGTGAGAAGAGGAAGAGAGATGGAGGTATGAATGGCCAATGAAGAAGAGAGTGAAGTGGTCTATCCAACAACTGATTTCCAGGAGAAAAAAGTAGGTTCTAAAGAGGTGGTTGAGGAAAATGGAAATCCTTAAGGACTCAGAGGAGGAGTGTCCCTCAACATATGATGGATTGGGTTATATTTTTCTGCTAGAAGAAGGAGAAAACCTCGATGGAGACAATGAAGAAGAGAGACTAGTTGAGGGTCTCAAAGACTACCAAGGAGGAGCAGCGAAAGAAGAGAGATTGTTTGAGAGTATTAGGAACTCATAGGAGAATTCATATAAAAAAGGAGTGACAATAGAAGAAGAAAGGGTGGTGGTAGAGAAGCCTCATGAGAATGAAGATTCATGTGGGGTTGCAAGCCACATGAATGGAGATGATAAGAAGTTGAATACTTAAATTCTCAAGGAGAATAAGGAAGAAAAATATCATCAACATTGCAGTATGATGATAGGAGGGGTCAGCATATCCATTGGAATGAGCTTTGCAAGGGCTCATGTTTGTGAGGAAATGGTGCATACGACACCATAAGAAGAAGAGGCCATAGGGCCAAGTGTTTTTAAAACTAACAATTTGTTTGTAACTACATGTGTAGATGAAGAAGGAAAACCGATGAATACTATCCAAGAGAAGAAACAAAATGAACAGATACTAAGGTTTGTTCATGATATTAATAAGGAGGAGAAGCCCTGCAGGGTTGTGAGCCAGGAGAATGCTCAAGGAGAGTTGCAGAAACAAATTTCTGTAGAAAGAAAAGATAGAAGAGAAGAATTGGCCCATGATGATGGCCAAATGAAACAAGAGGAAGTGGAGGAGGGACAACTTTCTACAGTTGTGATAAGTTTTGATGAATATTTCATAATTGAATGGGATGATGAATACCTCTCAGAGGAGGAAAATCTAGCGGTACTGCAGCAGAAGGAAATAATTTATGCATGGATCAATGAAGAAGAATTCCAACATGAGGAGAAGCTGGATGAAGTTGGACTTATGCCAGCCAAAGGGGGTGACAGAGGTACAGATAACATGGAAGAAATAAAACTCTCAGAGAATATGGATGAGAAACAACCCATGGAAATTGAAGATGAACGACCCATAAGAGATCTGTTAGAAGGAGGAGATGAGGAAAAAATTGTTTCATAATTGGAATCCACAGAGAAATGTCAAGTCAATGCCACAAGTGATGAAGGAAACATGGGAGATTAGAATGATCTTCCCTTTGATCTGTATGAAGAATTGAAATCTTTGGGAGAAAGAGTAATGAACTAGAGGAGGCTCGTCCAAAAATCCAAGTTGGAGTTTGATGAAGAAGAGGAGATGCATCGACATCAGAGTATATTGCAGGAGACGATACAATCCATGGATAAGCTAGACAACGAGATAGAAGAGATAAGGAGGTTGATGCTGAAATCAACAAAGGAGATAGTCAACAACAGATGGGGGATGACAAGAGAAGATTGCAGTGGAAATATCAATGGATCCATGCAGCATAATATTTGGAAACCAGGGAACCTGGAAGAAGAAGTAGGAAAACAACAACAACAACAACCAAGAAGAGGAGCATATAGACAACTCCAGATTGAAGTTTGGGATCCAGGAGGATTTCAATAGTGAGTAGGAGAGCCATGAGAAGAATCACATGATTTTTTTCATCAAAGGAGTATGATGTAGGAGCATTGCTCCCACTCATCCAACCAAGTTAGCAGCCAGCATAGCGCATGAGGATCATGAACAAATCCCAAGGAAGAGAGGGAACAACCCTTTCATTTGTTTAAAATTCAAAAATTTGAACTAAATGCAATTTAATATTGTAAGGCTTGAGGATCCAAATATCCATTGTATGGGTCAAGATTGTATGTAAATCGCCTTAAATGGATTAAAGGTAGATGATTCCAAATGAGATATGGAATTTAATGAAGTACTTAATCATAGGACTAGAGAGATCCAGACCTGATCTGGGCTTGATTTGTTGATTAAATGTAATTTAATGAATTAGGTAGGAAGGATTGAGAAATCCCTATTTTGTATGAGAGTCATTGTAGTGAGGATTCATTAGGAAGGATAGAATTGTCTAGGTATATAGGAGAGTTCTGGCAGAGAGAGGAGAGGAGATAAGAGCTGAGACCCTGTTGCAGTCCAACCTTGTGAACAATGCAAAACCTTCTGATTTTAATGAAAATTTGCCAGTTCTTGTCACTGTGTTTTTGTTCTGAATGTTTATGAATGTTGTGTGTGTGTAAATGTTTCTATTTTGTTTAAACATATAGAAATTCCATCGTGTGAATGATTTCTTAGAATTATGGGCTCCCGAGGCTATACAAGGAGTGCACACCAAAGTTATCAGAGAACTCTCTAAAATCCAGCGCAAGGAGTGCGCAAGAAATTGATTAGCAGTTCGATGAGGAGCGTGTTGGGTGGGAACATAGAAACCATTCATAATATCAAGAGGGATATAAAACCAACACAAGAAGTGCGCTAAGGACTATTACATAGTCCAAAAAATATCAGGAGGGAGGAGCAGTTCTCCCAAGAGGGCACATAGAACACTTGGTGGAGTATTAAATCCAAGAAAGAGCGTATGGAGTGTGCTGAGAACTTTTTAAAATTTCGTTCAAGATCAAGAGGAAGCATGAGGTGCTAGGAGGGAATTGAAGGAACACTTCAACAATGTTCACAAGCTCAGGAGGGAGGCACAATATTAAGGCGCAAAGAAGATATTAGGGAAGGACTCTGCAGAAGGAGAAAAGGGTCGAGCCTCTTTTAAAGTTCGAAGCAATTACAAGCTCAAGAGGGATAACAACTTGACGCATGGAGTGTGCCCACACTTCATTTGAATTTTTTAAGAGATCAAGAGGTATAGTGATTCAAGGTAGCAAGAAAAAGCGAGTTGGCCCTGTGGGAAGAAATAAAAGGCTTCCTTTGAAATCTCAAGAGAAATCCGTTGTTGAAGGAAAGTGAAGTCACAGAGGAAGGCATTGTGGAAAACTAAGCCACAAGAGAATGAAGTGTAGGAGAGTTAGTACCGGGATCCATGGGTGATGTTGGGTGACACATCATCACGGACTGTGACATCCGAGAGGTTTAAGATGTAAAGACTTTGTTGAAAGGATGGGAAGAGCCAGGAACTGGAAACTGTGGTCACAACCATTAGTCAAGGGTGCTGGGAAGTTAATCTCTTGGGCATGACACGAGGAATAAGACCATGGAATTCTAGAGGAGGTATTGTTGGAAGAAAAAAAGTGCGGATAAGGGCCTATGTGGAAAGAAAAAGTTTGAGGACAGGCCAGAAAAAGATCCAAGGGTGACCCAAGGTGGGGTTTTGCATCACAAACATGAACAATGGGTTAAGGTAATGGATGAAGAAATAGATTACATTAAGAGAAATGAAACATGGGATCTAGTAGACTTACCCAAAAACAAAGAATGTATTGGAGTGAAATGGGTATATAGAACCAATTTGAATGAAAAAGGTGAATTTGATAGATACAAGAAAATCTTGGTAGAAAATGGGTTTTCACAGCAACCCGAAATTTTCTTTGGAGAAACATTTGCACATGTTCCTAGATTCGACATGATACGAGCAGTTTTGGCATTGGTTTCCCCAAAAAAATTGACGGTGTACCAAATGGATGTGAAATCTTCATTTCTAAATGGAATTAGGGAATAGTAAGTTTATGTGTAGAATTCACCATGAGATGATATCAGAGGAAAAGAAGAAAAACTTTACAAGTTGAATAAATCTCTTTATGGGCTCAAACAAGCTCCAAGATCTTGGTACAACAGGATATATTTGTATTTGATCAGAGATTATTTCAGTAAAAGTAGGTGCAAACATACACTATACATAAAGGTACATCACCATGGAAGACTTTTAATTGTTTTCTTGTATGTCGATGATATGATTTATATAGGAGATTCGTCGGTGGATCAGTTTAATCTTGCTATGAAAAAAGAGTTTTAGATGATTGAATTGGGATTGATGAAGTTTTTTCCTGGCATAGAGGTAAATCAATTTGAACATGGAATGTTTTTATGTCAAACAAAATATGCATTTGATTTGTTAAAAATATTTAGAATGAAGCATTACAAGGAAATACCCACACTTGTAGCAACAAGAGTTAAACTCAACAAGGAAGACAAAGGTGAAGATGTAGATCCAACATCATTCAAGGGATTAGTTGGTAGTCTCATGCATCTCACTACCACTAAATTAGATATCATGTATGCAGTTAGCTTGATTTGTAGATTTATGGAGACACCTAAATACATGCATTGGAAATTTGGAAAAGTAATTTTGAGATACAATCTAGGTACAACCCGATATGGAATTTTATATTCAAGGATAGAGAATGATTTTTTAATTGGCTATATGGAAAATGAATTTGCAGGAAGTCTATATAATATGAAGAGAACTTCAGGATATGTTTTCCACTATGGCTTAGGAGTAATTTCATGGGCATAGGAGAAGCATCCCATTGTGACGCACTCATCAACAGAGAAAAAGTATGTAGTAAAAACACCAACAACCTGTCAAGTAGTGTGGTAACAGAGAGTTCTTAACAATATTTAATAAAGACAAGAAGAACCAACCCCAATCTACTATGACAAAAACTTAGCCACAAAACTATCCAAACATGATATTTTGCACTAGAAAAACAAGCATATAGACATGTTAGATATCATTTTGTTAGAAAAATTGTAAATAAAGGTGATATTTATTTAGAAGATTGTAAATTACAAGACCAATTGGTTGACATATTCACAAATCCATTGGCAATAGATGTTTTTGAATTTCATAGGAAGAATTTAGGAGTGGTATATGTTGAAGCGTTCACCGGATGCAATTATGGAGGAGTGCTATAGTAACGTAATTACATCCTAATTAATGTTGTTTATAACTTCTTTGGTTAAGAATTCAATTATCATTGTAACTCCATTGTATCAAATATGAATATAAGACTATGGATCAATGGTGTTGGTGTTGGGAATTAGTTCCAAAGATTCATTTGTCTAAGTTATGTATTTGTGTTGTGGATGTAGAAAAACAGTTAGATTATATATTTTTCTTTCTTTTCCTCTAAACAACACGTCACTTGATAAAGATACTAAACTGCTGCACTTTTCCAAGCCACCTATTGCTGCAAGCATTCCCACACAAATAATTTGCATTATTGTTGTTCTATTTGCATCACATTGTTGTCATGTGTGTGCATAGCTACGGTTTCATGGACAATAATGGTATCCCTCTCTTTCTGGGAGTAAAAATAAGCATTCAACAAACTGGTAACCGCCTTAGAAAATAATATTTAGACATGCTTTCATTCAAACGCATCATATTAAAGCAGGATCTCTTACACACTCAACAAAAATCTTCTGCACAAAAAGAGAAACATAATCACCATATCCTTCTACTAACATTGCACAACCTACAGATTTAATTCTGCAAATTTGCACGACATGAATAAATTTACTCTCTACCCTATCCTCTATTGTACAAAGGATTGGCTCTCGAAACACACTCATAGTCCTAGGAACTCACGTGAGCGATTTAAGGTCAGTTCATATTTGATACCAATATTAAAAAAACAATACACAAATATACAATGAATACTTAATTTCACATTCATAATTACAACCCAAGCCGCATTCATTTATTTTATACAAGTTATGATTCGTCAATCTCTATTTATAGGCATGACATCATGAATCACACACAACAATATTTTGGTAGAATACAAAAGCCTATATCAAACTAGATTTTTCCTACCAAGAATACAGATATCACCTACTCCATCAAATCTATTCAATTCATCCTTTTACACTTGTCCACTGCATTCTAATAAACAAACAATTCATCCAATATCCCCTACAAAAATGGTTTTCACTTTTCTTTTATCTTTTTCATTGAATTGTTGTCATATGTGTGCATAGCTATGGTTCCATGCATGATAATGTTAGTCCCCTTTTTATGGTAGGAAGGAAACGATGATCGATCTAGTAACTACCTTAGACCAAAGAGACGAGATCTCGAAGATAAGCCATCTAAATTATGTTGGGTTCGACCTGCAAATAAAATTAATGGTAGAGAAAATAGACATATAAAAAACATCACACAATGGAGACTAGATGGAAATGGGGTAAACGATATTCCGTATTACTTAGCTAATCGATAGAGAAATGAGTTTAAAAGTTTGAGGAATCTCTTCACGGGATTTTAGATTTAAACATGAGAGATCTCAAGCATTTTCAAGCATATGGAAATCCAAATGCTTGAGGAATATCCAAATGTATGTTTTGTCAAAACCCAACAATCTCCAACTTGATAACAATTTTTTGATACATTTTCTAACGAATCAATCATCACCTTTTCTACAAGACAAGAGAAGCCAAACACCACCACAACTTCTCTAACAATATTGGTTGCATGAACATGTTTGCACAGTTTTTTCCAATATGGACCACTCAACCTCCAATGAAACAACATAACCACAAACTAAATCACTGCAACCATTGTAGGTGGCACTCGTGTTTCTCAGACACTCAAGCACCCATTTCCATGCTCGCTACCTAGTTTTTCCATGTGTCCATTGATAACACTAACTGCATGTGAAATATTTGAACAGTTTGTTGCAAACATCAACCTTCCCACTATACTTTTATAAGGTACACAAGACGTATAATCATTTTCTTTTTTACTACTAGGACATAAACTTGAAGAAATAGTATAACGGAAAGCTAAAGGGATATTTATTAGTTTCACAATGTTCCTACTAAACCTCACTAGTATCTTCTCCATGGACTTATGACAACCATAACTTACCATTTTTCTCATCTCTTTGTATGTCTATGCCCAAGATTTGTTTTACTACTCCTAGATCCTTCATCTAAAGTCCCATGTTTTGTTTGCAACAAGCATATCATCAACATAACACCAATATAATGAATGTGACATTGAAACTTTTGAATTAAACACAATGATCATACTCACTTCTTAAGAAACAATGGCTCACCATGAAAGAATCAAACATCTTGTATGATTTCCCAGTTACCTTAGTCCATACAATAATTCCCTGAGTTTGCAAACAAACCGCACTTTGCGATCTTGAACAACTCTCAATTGTTCCATGTGCATATCTTTGTTAGTGATAATTTTTGTCCAGTAGGATCCCAAAATCTACATCCCTTATCTCCATCTCTATAACCAACATAGATATACTTCCTTTATTGAATACGACAAATCCAACCAAGTGAGCCTTCACCTCTCACCTCTAGGATGATTTCAATGGAGTATGCAATCCATGGGCTCTAAAAACCATGGGCTACCAAAAAACATGTTCCTGAAACCATGACTCTTGATCTAAATCCCCCCCCTTTAAACATGAATTGGGTTTTCCCATGACCAAATCCATCCAAACTTCCCTCAAAGTCATGGTATCCTGGAATAATGCATACTCCCCCCTATCACCTAGGTCTACGCCTAGACTTTACTAGTGAAATTTCAAACATGAGGTATGCATGCCTAGGAAGGTTAGTCATATGCCCATTTTCATATAATTAAAAAATAATTCTCAACTCCACCTTGAATTTACTTACAAGTCAATTTAATTCTTTGACTAATGAACCATTGCACAAATCCCATATATACATTAATGCATAATCACCCCACCCTCTTGAATTTCAAAATTATTTTAACACACACACACACAGATACACACACACACACACACATATATGTATAAACACACACAAACAAACTAAATAAATAAATAAAAAATTACCCCACCCTCTTAAACTTCAAAATATTTAAAATATATATTTCTCCACAAACATTTAAATTGGTGGATCTTTTTGAAATATGTACTTCACCACCGAGTAGGGTTTCCTTGGGTTTCCACACTTTCAACTCCAATAAACCTTTACCATAGAGTAGGGTTTCCTCAGGTTTCCACGCAGTCGCCTCCAATAAACCTTTACCACCGGAGTAGGTTTTCACAGAATCTCCACAACCTTTAGCAAATTGGATAAAGAAAATGAGGATGTCTACTCTGTCTCTGTGGCCTCCTCCTTGGCTCTTATAGTACGCTCAACCCTCTTCACTGGTCGAGTCGACTTCTCTGTGCAAGGGCCACCTCCTCCTTTTCTCACTAATCAACGAATGATGGACTTTCATTCTTTGTGGGGATTCTCCATCTATGTTCTATTCTCCTCTCCTCAGGATTAACCAAACTTGGGAGCCAAGTTCCATCGCCTTCAAGGTTCCTCACTTCTCATGAACCAGCAAATAGACTTGTGGACGAAATGACTCTTCCTTCTCCTTATGTGCGTGGGGACAATCTTCCCTCATCTCTCACAAACCTTCACTCAACCTCATATTCTGATACCACTTGTTGGGATCGACCTGCAAATAGAATTAACGAAGTAGAAAATAGATATATAAAAAACATCACACGAGATAGACAAGATGTAAATGGGTGAAATGATATCCTTTATTCCTCATTCAATAAATGGAGAAATGAGTTTACAAGTCTCAAGAAGCTCCTCATAGACTTCTAGATTTAAATGGGAGAGATCTCAAGTGCTTCCAGGCATATAGAAAGAGAAACACTTGAGGAGCCTCCAAATGTAGCTGTAAAGGTATGTGTTGTCGCAACCCAACGAATTCATCGAAAATATAGACCGTTTCACTAGCTCCAATACGTCGAGCATCCCCTCCTATTGATTCACCCTTAATTCACCCTTGTTGTCGAGGACAATGAAATACAACATCCTACTCACTAAATAACTCTATTGAATGTAAAACACCAGGGAATGAGCCATTTTTGGTTGCATCATTTGATGGATTATTTAAGTTTGTATGATTATGTTGGAATCACCCTCGTTGAGGACATTGTTGTCGAATATTTAGTGAAAGCAAAAATAATAGTAATGCCCCATATCTATGAAGAGTAGCAAATCACAAAAGAAATATTTTCGTCCTTTCTAAAAAAAATCCTCGACCCTAAGTCCCAAAACATTATATCATCTTAAAAAACTGTGTTGTCTAATTGGTCTACAAAATGGTTATTTTCCTCGGAATCCGACGATATAAATTTGCATGAAAAAACTATTTTTTGTTGTTTAAAACTCATTTATGAATGAAGAAATGGATTCAACATGCTAATAAACCCCTGGGGCACTTGGATTATACAGAAATAATCACTCAAATCTATGGATCTAACAATTTCTCGCCGAATTTTAAGCAAATATCCCTAGAAAATATCACCAAAAAATAATCATTTCGTAAAATGTTTAAACTACAACCTTAAAAACACACATCTTTGAATTACCTTTTACTAATGTTATCTTGTCTAAAAACCTTTTACTAAGAACTCAAAAAACACAAAACAACGAAGAAGAACCCTTCTTTTGATGGAATATCAATGTTATCATGTAAGTCTTTTGCATATTTTAATATGATCTAGTTACCTTTAATAAATAGTCAAAACTTCAAAACAATTAATATCAAACTAATTGCAATTAATTATATTTAATATCAAATTAATTATACAAAGTAATTGTTATATAAAAGGAAAAAAAATCAACTTACATCGTAAAACAAATTCTTCAAAACAATAAATTACAATTAATATCAAATTAATTATACAAAGTAATTTCTATATAGAATTAATATCAAATTAATTATACAAAGTAATTTCTATATAGAAAGGAAAAAAAAACAACTTACATCGTATAACAAATTCACCAAATATTTGAAGATGATACGCGTGAGGATTATTCTTAAGACAATTTTGATGTTTTGTTAAATCTCAATTTTTAAAGTCTTTATAAAAGTTTATTTTTGTTAAGATTATTAGCATTAGATCATTCATGGCGATTTTTCTTATTATAATTTTCTTCATCTAAACAAGAAGTTATTATATAAAAGGTTTAAGTTTGAGTGACTATAAATCTGGTATAAATTCACAGGAGTGAAAATGCACATTGTGAATTTGTAAAAAAATGCATATTTTTACTCCTACCACCTTGTTATAGTTTGAGGTTAGAGGATGAAGATGTGCATTTATTATAATATGCACCTCCACTAAGGAAGGGTGAATATGTTCAAATAACGTTTTATTATTTTATTTTATTTTAATAATGAATTAAAATAATATATTATAAAATGAAATTATTAAGTGTAATTGAAGTTTTTAATTTTTTAAATTAAAATAATTTTATTCTTTTAATATTATTGAAATAAAAAATTATTCAAAATATGTTTTTTTAAGATTTTTTTTTTTTTATGATCTTTCCAAATTTTTATTGAGTTGGTTTTCTTAATTAAATAATTATTATAATATACTATAATGGTGATAATTATTATAATATGTTATAATATTTTTTAGGTTAATAATAATAATAATCTAATTTTAAGGTTATTATTAAAGGAGACACCATAAGAATATGTTATATGTAAATCACTTTACATATGACAACCATCTAAGAGAAAGTAGAGGAATGAAAGTGATAACTACATAGAGTACACATTATTTACACACAAATATATTTTACTTACATTATTAATCAATTAAGCACATGATTATACAAGACTTTTTCTCTCGAGAGCATAACAATTGTTGGAGATAATGCCTTCATTATTATTGTGAGTTGTTAGAGATCGGTTGAGATATTCTCTATCTCAACCTCTCTTCTTAATTTAGGAATTTGTTAGATCTGAATAACTCTATATAATAGAGTTATTGTTATGTGTAAGATAATGCAATTTATAATAGAATAGTGTTTTGTGTGTAAACAATGTATTTTCTCCTATTTTCTATATTTTGGTATCAGAACAAGGACAACCGTAGATTAAAATGTGTAAGAATAGATTGTTCCACGTATTGTCTATCATTTGATTAAAATAAATTTATGATGTATTGAAGATATCTTGATCGTTTCCCTATCCGTAGATCTGTGTGACTCAACTCCTGGATAAAAGAGAATAATGCAATCATTTTGCTGTAGAGAAGAAATTTTCCATCATTGTCGTGGGAGCCGTCATATGAGGAAGAGTCACAGATCCACTATCGTTAATTTCGAAGCTGCCACGAAATTGAACCGAATCATCTAATTATGTGATTGTGTATTGCATGGTATTTCTGTTCAGATTCCACCGAATTCGTTGAATACGATGATCTCATAATGAAAAGTTAAAGAGGGGTCCCGCTGGTTAGAGGCGTCTCCTCTGTACAATGAAAGCCACCATTGTGAAGAGGACTGAAGCCTCCCACCTACATCTGTTATGCAATTTGTGGTATATATCATCATATGGTTTGATCCATTCATAGATTGTGACTTGAAGTGTGATTTCCATGTCGGATTTGAGATACTTGTTGTAATCCCGTTGAGCAATTTGAAAACTGACATAAAACAACAACGCGACAATGGTTCTGACTCCATGAATTGAAAATCTCAGATTTGTTTTCGACGATGTGGGATATGTTGATAGTAATGAATGCAGTCCCAATTTGTGGCCCTGAGAACCTCTGGCACTAAGGAAACATTCTATAATTGTAGCTTTTATGGAACTCAGGAAATTTTGCATGATCACAAGGGCCCTCACTATTTCAAGAGATGCTTCATTCATGGATCTATGGCAGAAGATGTCGAGCTGCAATTTGGTTCTGCTAGTCATCAAGAAGGTCACAGTTCAATTCATGTTGGCATGTGAGATAGGTTGCATTTCATTGTTGATAATATATGCAGATTTATTGGGTGTGCAGATTGTGAAAGTTTTGTTAGCTTGTGTGAATGTATTTTATTGGTAAAATTAATTATGATGAACCAATCATAGAACATAGAAACATAGTTTAAGATGGTGGTATTTTACGTCCTTCAGTGCCACAAGAACACATCACGGGGTTGACTATGTTTATATTCTATTATAAGCTTGTGTTTCCTGTTTTCCTTCAATGCTTCAAGAACAACGTTTATAAGTTATCTTTGTGTGTTTATGTATGTGAAAAAAAAATGTCAAGTTATATTATTGACTAAAAAAACATAGTTTTTTATGTATTTGACAATTGGAATTATGTTTATAGAGTGATTCAATATTGAGACTATTTTTAGGGTAGTCAAGAATCATAGATCCTACAAATACATCATTGTTGGTCAAACGCACTTGCATCTTAAATGGATCAAGTGGTAGCTGGAAGTTGATGGTTGAGAAATAGCATAGTCTATGATATTTTAGAGTGGATAGAGATGTTTATGAAGACCATACCAGACAAAAATGTTTTTATTTTGATTTCGGTATTATTTTCAATAATGTAAGCATTAAGGGGAGGTGTTGGAGATAATTCCTCCATTATTGTTGTGAGTTGTTAGACATTGGTTGAGATATTCTCTCAACCTCTCCTCCTGATTTAGGAATTAGTTAGATATGAAAAACTTTATATAATAGAGCTATTGCTATGTGTAAAATACTGCAATTTATAATAGAATAGTGTTTTGTGTGTGAATAATGTATTATCTCCTCTTTTCCATTTACAAACTCATGAGGGAATCTCTCAACCACACAAACATAATATGATCTAATAGTTGGAGAAGATATTCCACAACCAACAAAATCTAAAAGAATCTAAAGTAACAACTAATTGTAACACCCTCCCTTAATGTTTACATCACAAATAACAATATTGAAATCATGCAAAAATATATTTGAAAGTTGATATTTGTATTTTTTGGTCTTCATCAACCTTTCTACCCACTCAATCTCATAGACTACGCTCTTTCTCAACCATCAACTTCAATCTACCATGTGATCCATTTAAGATACAATTCAACAAGAAACACCAGCTTATAACATGCTATAGACATAATCGAACCTGATATGTTGTTATGCCACAAAAACATGTATGAATCAAGAACTTAAATTATGTTACTCTATTCTATGAACGATTCTTTATCATATATTTCATAGATTAAAAATAAATCTAACATACATGTATTACTTCAAAGACTACTAAGTGGCTTTCCACAATAAGTGAAATCTGTAAAATTTTCCATTGATATATGTTGATTGCAGAGAAACAATAGATTCGATTCTTGGCCCAAACCCTTGACTCCATAGGGATCTAGGAAGCTTCCCCGAGTTTCTCAATACTTCTCTACAAAGATGATTCCCTTACATGCCCTCGCAACCCTACATTCATAGGCGTGTGATTGTGACGGTCGAAACAAAAGTATAGAAATCATCCATCTCATTCAATTTTTTTTGGCTTTTGGTATGGGACAAATGCATAATAAGGAAACCTAATAAAGAAATTCCAACAAAGTAATATGAAGCCAGTATGGGTCGAACGAAATTTCAAGCACCCAATACAAGGCATCTCACACTTTTTTAAACAAGGAATGGCCTTTTCTACCTTCTCCATCTTTCATTACAACAAATCTTACCATTGTTACTATGCAAACAAGATCATGATAATATAATAATTTTATTTTTCTATTTAATTTAAACGAAGCCGAGTAGCATAGAAACAATAGATGCATGAGAGTGAAATCCGGTGATTGTTATGTCTTAATCTTGGGCAACGGTTCTCCTTGTGTCTTCACCCGACAACTATAACATGTGAGATCCTTCTCACAAATAGTGAGCACACAATACCCTCTTAACCTAACAAAACTTTCTACTCTCACAACCTAATGCTACTCCTCCATCGGATTAAACACTTACATCTTTTTCATTTTCCTTGGCCCTCTTCTCAAGAGGGAATTAAGCCAAGACAATATCTCATACCAACATAGAAAAATGAAGAGTATACATTGTTTACACAAAAATATATTCTCCTTATACTATTGATCGATCGATCAAGCACATTTTAATATAATATGTTTTCCTTCAAGAGCATAACAAATTCAGGAGAGAATTTCTCAACAACACACATAAATAGGATTTGATAGTTGGATAAATTATTTCACAACCAGCCATATTTAACAAATCCAAACTAATCTCTAAAGTAAACATTAATTATGTCTATAGACATTCCCTTATTGGAATCGATGGTTTAACCATCCTTTTAATTACAAATTCCTATCTGATGACCAACAATTAAAGATACTCGCATATTCTTCGTCTCACACTCAAATGGATGAATGAGATTTAATGTTCATAGATTCCTTTCATTTTTGAATGCATGGATTAACATGTTTACTTTTTTACATTTACATAATCATATTAAAAAATTACTAGATGACTATTTGATTGTCACGTTTGACTAATTAACAAACACTATCAAACCTCACTACCTCACACTCCTCATTGCCACTGATAGCAGGTCTCAAATGATGCCACGTTTTTATGGATTTGAAGCGATCCATGATCGGCAGTGCCACGTTTTTATGGATTTGAAGCGATCCATGATCGGCTGCTGACATTTCGATACACTCGATCCATGCCAAGTTTTCCACCTCATGTCCAAGGCAAACAAGATACTATACCATTCGTATCCAACGAGTATACCGTTTGAAACCAGCTCAGGAATCACATCTAGAAAACTGCGTAGTTTTCCAAGTACAGTCGGCTCCAGCCAACACGCCGATGTGCGGCTAGGGTAAGAAACCTAGCGGCTAGGTTTTCACATTTCTAAGGAGTGTGGGCGTAGATTTTCTGCCTTGTTCTTTCTTTTTGTAGTATCATAAAAATATTAAATGTATGGGTAAATACTTTAAATAAGGATGGATTCATTTAATGGTAATTACATTGGATTGGATTTGGTAATGGATAATTTGTAGGAATCCATTAATTAGTAAAATAATATATTGTGAACCAACTATTATAAACAGTAAAAGATTTATTGTGAATTAAAGATTTATTATAATCAGGTATGAGACTACTTAATAATATATTGTGAACCAACTATTATAAACAGTAAAAGATTTATTGTGAACTAAAGATTTATTATAATCAGGTATGAGACTACTTGTGCCCTCTTTCTTAAAGTTAAAATGTAAGTCACATGGTTTAACAACAAAATAATAGTTATCTAACCGTCCCATTTGCTATAACAAAATTTGGTTTAGGGTTATTTTAATATTTTAGGGTTTATTAAGATTAGGGTTATATTAATTATTTAATTACATATATTATATCTATTTAAAAACAATACAAAGATTAATTATTAATATATTATTAAATTATATTAAGAGAGACAATATAATATGAATTATTAATATTTGATTACATTATATGAAATAAAACTTTTTTTATAAAATAAATTTTGATTACATTTATTATATTAAAAAAATACAATATTAATATTAATATTAATAATTTTAAATTTTAAATTAAATGTCTAATATCAATATATTCAGATAAAGGATAACATTTATATCATCAAGCATTTTTTATATGATAATAATATATTAAGAAAAAATACAACATTTATACATAGTTGTATGGGAACTCTTCCCAACATTTTCAACATCTCTGAAATTAGTTCTAGGAGCTTCGGAACTAGTTGGGAACGTCCCCAATTGGTTGGGAACTCTTTTGGAAACATGGGAGCTTTTTGGGAGCTTCAACAACAAAGAAATGGAAGCTTGAGAACTAGTTTCCTAGAAGAAAAGCTTTAAATTAGAGTTATATTAATTTAAAATGTAAATATATTTATTCCATTATTGCAAATACATAATTTCTTACAAATATTTTCATTATATTTATTCAAAATATCACTATAAAACTAAGACTAAATTACAGGTAAATATTATTTCAAAAATTAGTTAATTAAAAAAACTTAATGATACTCACTTTATAGTTGTGGATATGAAAAACTTTTAATGTGTGTATGTTTTCACTACAAGCATTTGCTCCACTCTGTAGTTGATATCAACTAGCCATATCATTAACTTTTATTGTATTTTCATATTAGAAGAGTAGTACTATTTTGTTTTTCCCAATAAAAAAAGAATAATGCTTCAAATTTAAAAAGATGTTTAAAATTTAGTAATTTTAATATTGCAGTTTTAATAGAGTAGTAGTATTAGTAATTTTAATATTGTAGTTGATATCAACCAATCATATCATTAACTTTTATTATATTTTCATATTTTATTTTATTTTTGTGAATAAAAAGTGGAACCTTATACTAATGGCATATGTGTGTTGTACAATGGCAAGTATGATCCACCTGTTCCGCCATAGATGAGAAACCAAAATAGGTGGCATCATCATGTTCAGAAATTGACACATCGTCCTGAGTGCTAGCACTATTGTAGAAAAAATGTTTACACAAAAAATTGTAGTATTTCTGCATGAACAAAAAAGTTTGAACCATGTTCTGCAACCTGTTATTAGGACTAGTTGTAGACAGAGCTACTATAATCCTACCTACATAAACAGAATAAGAAAAAAATGCATGATCATCTATCTTGTTGCTATGGTGAGCTGGAACATCAGTCCTGCAACTAGAATGAGCAAAAAACCAGAACTTGGAGACTTCAATCCTTAGCTGAGCTGGGTTGTCCATGAATTATGTAGGCCGGGGTGAACCGTTTTCTACATGTATGGCATCTGGTGTGCGCAGGAACATCCGTTAAGGCATCGAACAAGATGTCCATCCTTTGACCAAGGATGCTCTGGGAATGCATATGGCCGTCCTGTCTCTGTCAAATTTTGAATAGGAGGAGAAGGTTCTCCTCCACTAGGAGGTTGGCGAAATGTTGAGGTTGTTTCTCCTCCTCTTCCCGTCTGACTACCTCTGTGATGATTTTGTTGGCTACCACTGCATTGTCCTCCAATTGCCAGCTTGGGGGAATTTCCTCCTCCACCTTGCAAATTTTTTCGATGTAGTAGGGGTCACCCCAGGATTGAAAATTTGGGGGGGTCAGGAGATTGGTAGCCAGAGGAGTGCGCACGCCCGAAGGTGGTGCCTCCTCTTTTACCAAGCTCAGGAAAGGGAGCGGAGGAGGGATGGGAGGAGGGAAGTGAGCACTATAGGTGGATGCTTCCACTTTGACAGAGTTACCACTGTGGAACTGGAGATGAGTTGAATGAAGAGCCTCTTGCTCCTCTAGGAAGAGTGTCGAGGGATCACAAAATGAGTAATGAGAGAACGTTGGAAGGGGGTGAGCATGTTGGATCGAGAGAGGGTGTTGTAATAATCGGCACCTCTCCTGGATTTTCCCCTCTCCCAAGGCATGTTGGAGGGAGCGTGGAGGTGGAGGATTGCAGGAATGGAGGCTGATGGAGGGTGTTGAGGGGAGTGGGGGGAAATGGAGTTGCTGAAAGGGTGCTTGAGGTCACTAAGAGAGAAAGGCGAATGGAAGGTGTCGAAATCAGGTAAGAGGTCCCTGGTGCACAAATATGTGTTACAGAAAGCGGTAATTCTGAAAAATATGGGAGAGTCGAAGAGATGAACAAGAGGAGTGGACAAGGGAAGAGGAGAAATGGAATAGAACACCAGGGCAAGAGCTTGTTTAGACCTCTTGATTCCATTAAAGCCTGAGTTGACGGTCACAACATCCATTGAAGACAAGTTTATGGCTAGCTCGATATTGGTATGCCTGGTCTCACCGGCTCGTGTGCCCATTAACCCAACCATTCCATTCAGGCACACTACCATTACTCCTCTCATGGTCTGAGCCATGGGGGAGTTAATGTCTTTGGGCTGGCGGTCGGGGTTAATAACTGATCCCCTAGTTGCCCGGTTCCAAGTGTCCTCGAACTCTAAACAAGTGGCACCCCATCCCGGTAAGGGAAGTCCTGCTAAGCTAGCTCCATGCATTGGATCCATAGAGGCGATCTTTGGGACTGTGTAGAGTCTGTGATAGTGATCTGCTATGTGGAGTCAACCCCTACATTGGCCAATCTATCTGCCACTTTGTTATCACTTTTCCTTATGTGAGAGGTTGTGAGAGTAAGGGAGGCTTTGAGAAGTGACTGAAAGCTGTGTAAGAGGCCTAAGAGGCGCCAACTGGGGGTTATTTTTCCTGGATCTCTTCCATTTAGGATTTTTGTTTCCATGTCAATTATGACTTTGGAGTCTCCTTATATGATCAGGAAGGTGAGTTTATGTTCCAGAGCCATTTGCACTCCTTTAATGAGACCCCATATTTTTGCTTAATTGTTGTTATCAAATCCCAGATTTTCTGCAGTGAGGCTATGAATTTGGCCCATGTGGTTTCTTATGACCGCTCCAAAGCCTAAGGATCCTAGATTGACTTTGGAAGTGCCATCAAAGTTAACTTTGTGGAATCCAGGTGGGGGGGGGAGCCAAATAGAGGGATTGATGTCTTTGGATGAGAGGGGGGGCTGTTGTGGAGGGGTGGAGAGTGAGATTGAGAAGCACCATGAGTTGAGGATCGAGATCTCACCCATATTTATGCGGAAGTATTAATGGGTTCTCAAATGGATATGAAGGGTTTCCTGGAGATGCCAGAGGATTGCAAACCAGAGGAGGTCGGGTTGTGAGGGTCGTGAGTGAAAAATTATTTTTTTCCTCTCTTTCCAAAATTGCTAAACTATGAAGCCTGGTAAGAGTTGTCAGGTTCTGCTCAGGATAGGAATTTTAAAATAATCGGGCCCCCAATCCCTGATTGTGATTGTGATACTATCTTTGACTCGTTTGGTTCTTCTCATGAGTTGGATAACTTGATTCTAGATTTCCTCATTGAGTGTGCAATTGTTTAGGAGGTGCTCCATGGTTTATGCCTATTGATAGTAGAGATGGAAGATCGAGGGACCAATAAAATCTCGTCTTTGAAGATTGTACCAGGTTAAGATCTTGTTTTGAAGAAGGAGTCAAAGGAACGTGGAAATTTTGTGCCAGAGTTTCGATTTCCATATTTTTGTCCATATGCTATCTTTTTTAATATTTTGGAGTTTTTCCTGTAGAGTATATCCCTTTTTTTAGAGTGAATTTTACATGGGGTGTGTGTCCCCATATGAGAATATTTGGGTCTGTACTTATTTGGATTTGTCTTTGAATTGTTGCTTGCTTCTAGTGCTACAGGTCACAGTCTCTCGCCACTTGGAGTTCTTGATGGGTTGATTTCTAGCTTCACCAGGGAGAGTTGTTGGGGGTGTTTGTCCATATATCTGCCACTTTGAGAGTGGCAAGATATCGTATGTGATTTTAATAGGGGTGTATATTTTATTCCAATTGTAGGGGTGGTAGTTTCTACCAGGAATCTACCCAGAATAGGGAATTTTGGCCATTACGAATTTCCCAAAAAGCATGTTCTTGTATTAGTGAGCGGTTTTTCCAAGCCACATTCCAGATGTTGGAGCCTTGAATTTTCTCCTGTATCCTGATCAGATGGATTTATTGTGTGTTCGGGGCATATTTTCATTTCCAGATATTTTCCCAATTCTCTACTGGAGTTGCGAGTCATCTCCACCAAATTTTAGCGCCCATGGTGTTATTTAGTTTGTGAGGGTCTTGGAGTCCCAGAACCCCTAGGGATTTTGGGTTACAGACTTTGTCCTGGTTGACTAGAGCCCAATTTTTTGTCCGGGTTATGGCCATGCAATAGAAAGTTCCTTTGCATATTTATTATTTTCTTTATGATGTATTGGGGGGATTCTAGAGCTGAGAAGAGGTAGGTGGGGATGGCTTGAAGGACTGACTTTAGGAGAGTGATTCTAGCATGGAGGTTGAGGGAGAGAAAGGTCCATTTGTTGAGACGGTTGGAGATGGAGAGGAGGAGAGAATCCCAGGAGATGTTTTTGGTTGTCGAGTATGAAAGGGGGATTCCCAGGTACTGAGAGGGTAGGGAGTAGACAATAATACTCATAAGTTGGGAAATGTGTTGTTGGATTGCTTATGGTGTATTAAAGAAGAAGAATTATGATTTGGCTAGATTAAAGGTGGTGTCAGAGGCTTCATTGAAATCATTGAGGATGGATCTTAGTTTGTTTTCTTCTTGCGTTGTGGGGGTGTTCAAGAGAATCATGTCATCAACAAATTGGTTGTGGGAGGCTACCAGTTGTAACCCATGAAGAGGGAGGCCTTATAGGGAGCCATTTTGAATTAAAGCCTTGATATAGCGACCTAGGCCTTTATCCATTATGACAAAAAGGAAAGAGGAGATAGGGTCGCCTTGTTTCTTCCTCTTGTGGGTGTGAAGGGTTGAGAGGGTACACCATTTACAAGGATTTAAAAAGAGTTTGAGGAGACAAGGTTCATTATCCAAGAGATCCAATCCTTGTTGAACCAAAAGTCATTAAGAGAGCTCTCATGTACTTCCAACTTAATTTGTCAAAATATTTTGAAAGGTCAAGCTTTAGAAGCATACCTGGTGTACAGGTGCTTTTGATCGAGTGAATGATTTCCTGGACAAGAATGACGTTGTCCATGATTTTTCGTCCTTCGAAGTACCCAAATTGCTCATTGGAGATGATGAAAGGGAGTATTGGCTTGAGTCTTAGAGATATGACCTTGGAGATGATTTTGTAGATCACATTGCAGAGTGCGATGGGTCTGAGGTTATTTGGATTGGTGACCCTCTCTTATTTGGGTATAAGGGTGAGGAAGGTGGCATTGCATGCGAGGAGAAATGTTCCCAAGCTGCGTGATTCTTCCACTAGCTACCACACTTCATCCCTTAGCATTGCCTAGCAGGAGTGGAAGAAGTCTATTGTGAAGCCATCTGGGCCTGGAGCCCTGTGTGCGGGTAAATCCTAAATTCCCTGATCCACTTCCACTTGAGTTATGGGTGTCATGAGAGCCTCATTCTATTCCTCGATGATTAGAGTTGGGATGTTTTGGGTCACTTGATCGATTATTGAGGTGCAATCCACGTGGGGTTCTAAGAGGAGATCCTTGTAGAATCCCGATAGATCATGCATTATTTCCTGGTGTTAATAGGGTGTTTCCCTGCAAGTCTTCCATCTTCGTGATACGATTGATGAAGCACCTATGGATCATGGAACGATGAATGAATTTGGTATTTTTCTCTCTCTCTTTGAGCCATTGAAGCCGATATTTCTGTCTCCAAAGGATTTCCTCCTTCTTGTATCTTTCTTCCAGTTGTCTTTTAATATCTTGTTCATCCTGTTGTTGGGTGGTCGTGTGCTCGATATGAATGTTTTTCTCCTAAAGGTCCTCTAGTTTTTGTTCCAACATTTTTCGTTCCTGGAGTGTTACCGATACCCATTAAAATTTCTTCAACTAGAACTCTTGAGGTAGGGAATAGAGGCGAATCCATGCCGGTGCATAGGAAAAATTTTCCTTTTCAAGGTAGAAGTGGTCTATCCAGAAGCACAGGTAGAGACTTGCTGAGTTGTAGAAGTATGGTCCTCCCTCGAAGATGTGATCCTTGTCTTCTAGGTTGTAGAATATGACTGTGAAGAACCCTTTGGAGCTTTGCTAGAGCTCGTAGTCTCCTTTGGTATTCCACCATGCCTTAATCCAACGGGCTAGGTCTTTTTTTGAGGGCCAGAGGCCTAAGAATTTGACTATGAGGGTATGGTATCTCATAAATTGTGAATGTTCCCCTATTCTAGTTGTTTTGATGATGTACCTAAGTGAAACCAGAGCTTGGGGGATGCATTTTCCATGTATCCAGACCCGAGCTTCTTTTGGATGCAAAGATTCAACATCCATATTTTAACCTTTGCTTCCATCAGTCTCTTCTTGCGGGAATTGTTCTCTTAGGTGCAATGGCGGTTCAAAGGATGAACTAAACGGACATGAGTTTTTCGGCTCGTTTGTTGCGACATTGCGATAAGAAGGGGTTTCCATCCCCCTTCTGCTCGCATTTTGTTGTGTCAGAAAGAGCTGCAGAGTAGTTCTTTCTAGTCGCGTACAAAGGAGGTATGCAATGAACAGGGTGAAAGGTTGATTGTTGCATGAAACCCTAAACCTTAAACACTTCATTCGAAGCTCTCTTGTCCTAACAACCAAAAATAATATGGTCCTTTTATATTGTATTTTCATATTAGAAGAGTAGTACTATTTTTCTTTTTCCAATAAAAAAAGAATAATGCTTCAAATTTACAAAGATGTTTAAAATTTAGTAATTTTAATAGAGTAGTACTATTAGTAATTGTAATATTGTAGTTGTTGCAATAGGAGAAACATTGTCGTGGATTGACCTTCAATTTTACTGAAATAAGATTTAAAATGTAACAATATCTCTATACATTGTAATTTAAAGTATCATTGTAATCTAAAATATTTTTTATATTTTTTCAATATATATTATTGACGCTCCCAACTTCACGTTTCCTATAAATTTGAGGGAAACTTCTACTCGTTCCGGACACTCGTATCCACGTTCCCAATGTTCCCACATTTCAGAAACTAGTGAAACATAGCATTTATATCAAGCTACATTCTTTTATATAATTATTTGGTATAAAATAATATTACATTACACTATAGTTATTAATATATTATTATATTATAAAAACATTAATATCATATTAATTAATAATATTTTATTACATTTATTATATGAAGAAAAAACATTATATTTATTATTTGATTACAATATTAATCTTAATTATTTGATTACATTATTTTATATTTTAAACTAAATGCTAATAACAATATATTAAAAAACAACAACATTTGTATGAAACATTTTTTATATAATTATTTGATATATAAAACATTACATTATATTAAATTATACTATAATTATTAATATGTTATTGTATTATTAAAAAAACAATATCAATATTAATTATAATTATTAATGGTTGCTTACTATTATATGGAGAAAATCACCTTCTTATATCAAGAAAAAGACATTATATTTATTATTAGATTAAGAAAGACATTAATATTTGATTATATTTATTATATTGGTATAGTAATCAATCTTCTTCTTTATGTCGATGATATCGTTCTTATGGCAAGGAGTCCCCATGATCTTCAAAACCAACTAAGAATCCTCAATGATTTTTTCTCCAATATGGGTATGACTGTTAATACTTATAAGACTAAGGTCATGATTATTAAATCCAATAAGATCCCTTATGATACCTTTGTATATGACAACAACAACTTGGAGGAAGTGACTTCATACAAATATCTTGGAATTGATATTCACCACAAACTCAATTGGAATTATAGCATTGAGAAAAGGACTATTGGGGGATGTAAAACTTATTATGGATTTGAAAACAATTGTAAATCAACTAATCTTTGGAGTTGGGATAAGAAGAAACTCCTCTTTGAGACTCTTGTTACACCTGTTATTCTTTATGGATGTGAAGTTCGGGGCTGCAGTATCTCTCATGAATCCTGGAGAAAGATAGAGAAAATACAAAAGAATTTTATAACCTATAATCTCAAAATTAAAGGAAATACACCCTATCCCATCCTCCTCTTAGAAACAAGCCTCTTCCCCATTGAGAGTATGGTTGTGACTAGATACCTAATGTATAAGAACAATTTAAACAACATGGAAGACAAGAGGCTACCTAAAATTGCTTCAAAATGAAGTCATAACCACCATCGACTCAAGCGAGGATGGCATAAAGACACTCGGTCTTGGCTAAACTATTGGGGAATCATGGAAGAAACCATTTTGCAGAAAAAATGATACTATTAAAAAAAACGTCAAATCAAAATTTAAAGAGAAAATGTTGTGTGATAAAGAGTTAGAGGAAAAAAGGAAATTAAGGTATTATAAAGATGTAATCAACTCTAATCTAGAAGATCAAAATTATCTATCTGTTTTTCCAAGTGTAAAGAAAAAAAATAAGCATTGCTAAGATCAAAACAAATTCTCACGAGCTCCATAGTGAAGTTGGGCGTTGGTCAATTCCTAAAACATCATGGGATGAAAGAGTGTGTCACCTTTGTGACAGTAATAAGGTTGAAGATGAAAATCACTTTCTCTTAGATTGTCCATCCTATACCCATATTAGATCTCATTTTCAAAATACTTATCACACTACCAACCTTCCTAACATTTTAACTCAACAAAAGTATGGTGATCTTGGAAAGCTTCTCTTAATTCTTTTCGAGCACATAAACAAAATTCTAAAGAATCACAAGTAATCACTTACCCTCTTAAGGTCTGATAGACCAATTCGGTCTTAGTGGATGTTAACCATCATCATCATCACATCAAGAAAAAAACATGATAGGCAATATCATATATTATATAAGAAAAAGACATTATATAATTATTTGATTGCATTTATTGTATCAATAAAAAAAACATATTATATAAACAAAAGAAAATTATATAAGAAACTTTGAATACATTTATTATATTAAGAAAAATATAATATCAATATTATTTATTAATATTAATTATTTGATTAAGAAAAATACAATATCAATATTATTTATTAATATTATTTATTTGATTACATCTATTATATCAAGAAAGACTTAACGTTTTATATTTTAAACCAAATGTATAATAAAAATATATTAAGAAATATATTAAGAAATACCACATTTTATATTTTTGTTGAATTTGAGATATTTTATAAGTGTGGAAAGATATAAATATATTTTTGAAAGATTTCATTATAAAAAAAATACTTTTTATGAAAAATTTATTTCATTATAAAATATAAAAAGAAAACACAATGACATGAAATAATTGCCATCTTTGTGACACTAAAATGGTTGAAGATGAAAAACACTTTCCCCTAGAATGTCCTTCTATGAACACTTTAGTTGTGTGAATCTAATCCAAGAAAAACAATACCACGACATTGATCACAGTTACTCATAAAATGATTCAAGTTAAATATTTTACTACTATAAATCATAATTGATTTTAACTCATTCCTTTGTTCTTTCTTAACAATTTCAAATTGCAACATAAAAAAGTGAAATGCATAAATGCATACTCTAATTTTTTATATGCTTATTCAGAAGGGATAGATTTTGTAGTTCAATATCATATGTTATCAATGTTCTCAAAAAAATATGATTCTAAGTTTCATTCTATGTAATATATTGCATCAGTTCAAGGTTCCTATATTTTTCACAAAGCATCAGTTCAAAGTTCCTATATTTTTCACAAAGGAAACACTGCTAGATTTTTTTTTAAAAGATTCACAAAAGCTTACTTTTTATAATGTGTGGGACACAAACCAACCTTTTCATGTGATGAACATGCCACCGACATTTCAATATGAAGAACAAAAAACGATGTTACAATGTGACGAACATAGTAATGTTGTGTTGTGTCGAACATACTAACGTTGGACAATGACGAACATAGTAATGTTGCGTTGTGTCAAAAATACTAACGTTGGACAATGGAGAACATAGTAACGTTGCAATCTAACGAACATAATAATGTTGCAATGTGATGAACATAAATTGACATCGTTATGTGATGAACATAGGCATGTCATAATAACTTAAACAAACATTGCACTCTAGTGCACATCATCCTGTCATTGAAATGTGATGAACATTTCCTCATGTTTCAATGTGACACACTTATTATAACGTCACAATGTGACAAACAATTCCAAACATCGCAATGTGTCGAACAAATTAACTTTTCAATCTACCAAACATATTAACATCACAATGTGATGAACATATAATGTTGCAATGTTATGAATATATTAAAGTTGCAACGTGTTGAACATAGTAACATTGAAATCTACCAAACATAGTAATGTCACAATGTGATGAATATAGGCATGTCATCACAATGTGGATAGTAACGTCACAATGTAACGAACATAAACATAGGTTACAATGTGTACCACATCACCCTATCATTTCAATATGATGAAAATTTCCTCTCATTTCAATGTGATGTACATATCCTAATGTCACAATGTGACAAACACTTCCAGACGTCACAATGTGATGAAGATATAGAGATATCATAATGTGACAAACCTTTCCAAACATTGCAATGTGTCGAACATATATAGATGTGGATAGGCATGTCGTCGCATTATCTCGCACATCATCTTATCGTCGCAATGTGATGAACATTTGTTGATGTTTCATTGTGATGCACTTATTGCAAAGTCGCAATGTGACAAAAAATTCCAAATTTCGCAATGTGTTCAACATAGTAACGTTGAAATCTACCAAACATAGTAAATTGTCACTGTGATGAACACATAACATTGCAATGTGATGAAAATATAGTGTTGCAATATTACGAACATAGTAATGTCACAATGTTATGATCATAGTAACATTACAATCTACGAAACATAATGGTGTCGCAATCTGAGGAAAATAGGCATGTCGTTGCAATGTGGATAATAGCGTCACAATGTGAGAAACATTTATAAATGTCGCAATGTGTCCCACATCACCCTGTCATCGCAATATGGAAAACATTTCCTCACGTTGCAATGTGACGCAGATATCCTGACGTCGCAATGTGACAAACACTTCGAAACATCGCAATGTGTCAAACATAGTAAACTTGAAATCTACCAAACATTGTAATGTTGCATTGTGACAAACATATATGGACTTCGCAATGTGACAAACATTTCCAAACATCACAATGTGTCGAACAAATTAACTTTTCAATCTACCAAACATATGAACGTCACAATGTGATGAACATATAAAGTTGTAATGTTGTCTCACACATCATCTTATCGTCGCAATGTGATGAACATTTGTTGATGTTACATTGTGATGCACTTATTGCAAAGTCGCAATGTGACAAAAAATTCCAAGTTTTGCAATGTGTTGAACATAATAACTTTGAAATCTACCAAACATAGTAAATTCGCACTGTGACGAACACACAACATTGCAATGTGATGAAAATATAGTGTTGCAATATGATGAACATAGTAATGTCAGAATTTTATGAACAAGTAACATTACAATCTACAAAACATAGTGGTGTCGCAATATGAGGAAAATAGGCATGTTGTCACAATGTGGATAGTAGCGTCACAATGTGACAAACATAAATACATTTTTCAATGTGACGAACATAAATACATGTCACAATGTGTCCCACATCACCCTGTCATCGCAATATGGAAAACATTTCCTCACGTTTCAATGTGACGTAAATATCCTGACATCGCAATGTGAAAAACACTTCCAAACATCACAATGTGTCAAACATAGTAAAATTGAAATCTACCAAACATTGTATTGTCGCATTGTGACGAACATATATGGATGTTGCAATGTGACAAACATTTCCAAACATCGCAATGTGTCAAACAAATTAACTTTTCAATCTACCAAACATATTAACGTCACAATGTGATGGACATATAAAGTTGTAATGTGATGAATATATTAAAGTTGCAATGTGTCAAGCATAGTAACATTGTAATCTACCAAACATAGTAATGCCAAAATGTGACGAATATAGGCATATTTTTACAATGTGGATAGTAACGTCACAATGTAACAAACATAAACATAGGTTGAAATCTGTCCCACATCGCCTTGTCATTGCAATATGATGAACATTTCCTCGCATTGCAATGTGATGTACATATCCTAATGTCACAATGTGACAAACACTTCCAAATGTCGCAATGTGATGAAGATATACAGAGATCATAATGTGACAAACATTTCCAAATGTTGTAATGTGTCGAACATATATGGATGTGGATAGGCATGTCGTCACACATCATCTTATCGTCGCAATGTCATGAACATCTGTTGATGTTGCATTTTTACGCACTTATTGCAAAGTCGCAATGTGACAAAAAATTCCAAATTTCGTAATGCGTTGAACATAGTAACATTGAAATCTACCAAACATAGTAAAGTTGCACTGTGACGAACACATAACATTGCAATGTGATGAAAATATAGTGTTGCAATATGAGGAATATAGTAATGTCACAATGTTATGAACATAGTAACATTGTAATCTACGAAGCACAGTATGTCACAATCTAACAAAAATAGGCATATCATCGCAATGTGGATAGTAGCGTCACAATGTGACAAACATAAATACATGTCTCAATGTGACAAACATAAATACATGTCGCAAGGTGTCCCACATAACCCTGTTGTCGCAATATGGTAAACATTTCCTCACGTTTCAATGTGAGGCACATATCCTGACGTCACAATGTGACAAACACTTCTAAACATTGCAATGTTTCGAACATAGTAAACTTGCAATCTACCAAACATCATAATGTCACATTGTGAAGAACATATATGGACGTCACAATGTGAAAATCATTTCCAAACATGGTAATTTTTCAAACATAGCATAGTAACATCACAATGTGATGAACATATACAGACGCCCCAATGTGGCAAACATTTCCAAACATCATAATGTGTCAAACATAGTAACAATGCAATCTACCAAACATAGTAACATCGCAATGAAACAAACATATATGCATGTCACATTGTGACGAACATATATGCACGTCACAATGTGACAGACACATACAAACATCGCAATCAAACAAATATAAATTGGGTTTGTAATGGGGAAAATGCAATGTGATAGACATTTCCAAATGTTACAATCGGACAAAGACAACCTATTGTCTCAATTTGATGTACACAACCCAATGTGTCGATGTGACAAACACTTTCGGATGTCGCAATGTGACAAACATAACCCACTATCAAACTATGACAAACCTATTCCAATGCCATATCGTGAAAAACATAAACCTTCATCGTAATTTGATGACCATAACCTTACGATGTCAAATGAAGAACAAAAGCTAATGTCACAATGTGATGAACAAAACCTTATGTCGACATGTGATGAACAAAAATGGATGTTGGCATGTGACGAACAAAACATGATGTCGTGATTTGACAAAAAAAATATGATCAACATTGCAATGTAGTAGTGCCATAGTAAACTACAGTGAACATAATCAACATGGTACACCATAATGAGATCCACATGGTCAACGAAGGTCAATTATGGGAATGTTCAACCATAATAAACTCTGATCAACCATAGTCAACCATGGCCATGGTCAACCTCACTGAACCATGATGAAGGACAACTATGGTCAACCATAGCCAACCTTTCCTTCCCAAAGTCAACCAAGGTCTACCAAAGTAAGCCATGGTCATGCTCAACCATACTCAACCATAGTCATTTTCAATTAAGGTATTATTGTATTAATACTTAAATAATATATTATTAATGTATTACTACTTTAGTATTTAATAATGTATTTATTAAGGCATTAATACTTTACTAATGTATTTATTGATTCATTTAATGTATTAAAGGTATACAATATTTTTTATTATTATTACTTTAACAATGTATTATTAATATTTTACTTTATTATTATATTAATACTTTAACAATGTAGTAATTAATATTGTCTAAATGTATTACTTAATTAATACATTACATTATTAATGAATTAATACTTTATATTATACATTCATGTAATTAATACTTTAATTTATACATTATATTAATATAATAACGTGTTACTACTTTAGTAATGTATTTTTTTTGTGTGTGTGTGAATAAAAGTGGATCCTTATATTAATTCCAGCTGTAAGTTTACAAAAAAGACCAATAGCCTATCTTCTTACAAAAACGCTAGCATCCTATCTTCTTATGAAGAGGCCAGTGCCCAATTAGATTGACGGTTCTGATTTACTCTCTCATTTCGCGATTTCGCGTTTCGGGACTTTGCGACTTGGGCGGATAGTGCCCTCCATGCTTCGGACTCCCGAGCCAAGTACCCGGAATTCTCTCGAGACAAGTCAATGGGACCAGATCGATGGTCCCAGTCTTTTCTAGTGTCAACGATCCATATCGGTTCTCACATTTCGTGACTTTGCTACTTGGGAAGACAACTCCCTCCATGATTCGAACTCCCGATAATCGGTTTCCCAAAATTTTCTTGAGTCAGAACAATGGGGATAGATCGACGGTCCTGATCCTTCCTTGTACCAACGGTCCATATTATTTCACGTTTCGCGTTTTGTGACTTCATGACTTGGACGGACAATGCCCTCCATGCTTCGAACTCTTGATGGCCGAATTCCCAAAATTTTCTCGCAACAGTTCAGTGGGAGCCAATCGACAGTCCACATTTCTTTTGGTACCAATGGTCCCGATCTGATCTCACTTTTCGCGATTTCGTGACTTTGGAACATAGTTGTCTTCATGCTTCAGATTCCCAGTAGGCAAATTCTCAAAATTTCACTCACCAGTTCTATGGGACCGGATCGATGGTCCATATCTCCTTTAACATCAACGGTCCAGATCCCCTCTTGCTTTTCGTGACTTCACAAATTTGGGAAACAACATCTTTCGTGATATTGAATTTCAATTTTTGAGGTTCCAAAATCATCAGTGGACTGATGATTTTCTATGTTGACGCTTACGGTTGCCATCTCTCCTGAGATTCTGATCATATTTGAGATGGAAAAAAATCTAAGTAGACAAAGATGGCTCCGTCTGGATTTTGGCCATCCAACTAAGCCAACTCCTTGCATTAGTGCTAGAGGGGTGAGCTTTGGGACTGCCTAAAATCATGGAGAATGATCTACTGCACCGAGTCAACCCCTGCATTGTCCAGTCTATCTGCCACTTTGTTTGCAGTTCACCGAATGTGTGAGGGGGTTAGAGTAAGAGAAGGTCTAAGAAGAGCCTAGAAGCGGTGAAGAGGGCCAAGCAGGTGCCAGTTGGGAGTGATTTTCTCTTTATTTTTTCCATTCAGGATTTTTTTTGCCAAGTCTATTATGATTTGGGAGTCTCCTTCAATGATCAGACAGGTGAGTTTTTGATCTAAATCCATTTTCACTCCTTGGATGAGACCCCAAATTTCTGCTGACTTGTTGGTGTTGCATCCAAGATTTTCTGCAATGAGGCTTTGAATTTGGCCCAAGATGTTTCTTATGACCGCTCTATAGCCTAAGTGTCCTGGATTGCCTTTGGAAATGCTATCAAAGTTTAACTTGTGGAAGCCTGGCGGGGGCGGGTGTGAGGGGAGCCACTTAGAGGGACTGAGGGATTTTGAAATTAGAGGGGGTTTATGAGAAGATATGGAGTGTGAAAATGAGAAGCCCCAAGAGTTGAGGAGAGAGAGCTCACCAGTGTCAATGGGGAAGTCTTCCTTGGTCCATGAATGAAGCTAAAGATTTTCCTGGAGAGGCAAGAGGACTTTGTTCCAGAGGAGGGTGGGAGGAGATGGCTGGGAATGAAAGATTCTTTTGTTCCTCTCTTTCCATAGTTGCCAAACTATGAAGCCTGATAAGAGTTTCCAGGCTCTGTTCAGGATAGGGATCTTGAAGGAAACAGAACCCCAATCCCTGATGGTACTTATGATGCTAATTTTTTGATGCAGGAGCATCGCCCACGTCAAGCGAGCCAGTGCGAAAGCAGAAAGACAGCTGGACAAGCCAACAAAGTTCTTTTTGAATTTCACCTTGAGATTATTGCGCAAGTCTTTAATGAAGACATTTATGAAAGCGCACTTGTATATTGTAATGGACCTTGAGTGGATAGCTCACGTCCTTAGGTAGATGAGGCATTTAATAGACTTAATGTAAAGTAGATAGAAAATTTAATTCTAGATTTGATATCTTTAGAGCTTGAGAGGGAAACGGGATATAGACACCCTCCTTTGTACATTGTATTATTATGGAGTAGCGTTGTTGAAGAGAGCATGCAGAGAAGTGTATGAAGAATGCCCATGTACAGATATTGAATTAATAGAAAAGCTTGATTCAATTCCATGGTTGTGTTATTCTTTGTGTATTGTTGATATTATGCTCATGAATGTTTGCTTCTTGTCATACATTTGCTTTTATATGATATGTATATGATTTCATGGTTAATTTGAAGTCTGTGAGAATAAGAAGTTAGCTTCAATTATTTATCTATCTTGAACCAGTGAATTCCTGCAAGGAGTGCAGTTGAATCGTCAACAAGGAGTGCATCGACAGAAGGGTTCAGATAGAGATAATTTTTGTTTCTAAGTTCTCAGAAGTGCAGATTGGGAACAGGAGCCGTGCAAGGTGTGCGCAGGCTAGAAGAAGTTTCAGAGTTGCGATTCTGAGCCAAGGGAGTGAAAGACTGTTGCTGCAGGTGTGCGCAGAGTCAAGAAGACTTCAACACTTAGTCATGTTTTGAAGATTTGCCGCAAGGAGTGCGTGCAAGGAGTTTCCTGAAGGAACTCGAAAGCTGGGAGAAAGCTCAGGAAGGATAGACCGTCAAGTTCATCGAAGGACAGGATAAATAAAGTTGTGCCTTGAAGGTTGCAAGGGACGTCACAGGGTTGTGCGCAGGGTGACGAGTTCTGTGGAAGAACGACTCGTCATTTCGTGGATAGAGGAAGAAGAGGAGTGGATGGGTGGTATTCTTCGTGGAGAATCAATGAGTTTCGGTGAATCGTTGGATCTCTTGGAAGTGAAAGAAGGCTACAGTGCAGGAGCTGAAGAAGGCTGGAAGTTCGAGGGAACAGGAGCTTTCGATCGGGATCAGGAGGAGCGTGGGTTCTACTCGTGGATCGGCATATCGGGAGTTCGTGAGGTAAGACTCCAATTTTATGCAACGAAAGTCGCGAGAGAGCGAGGTGCGACCTTCTGACAGCCACATGAGCAGTGTGGGCCATAGGTGATAGTGGAAGATAGGTGGCATAACTATCGGAAGTTCAACGTCTCAGGTATCGGGAGTCGACGAGGGAATTGTTTGACCTCGCGAGTAGCGAAGTTGCGAGGCAGCGATATAGTGAGTATCGGCCTCTCGGGCCTCAGGAGTCGAGGTAGGAATCCATTGATCTTCCGAAAGGAGAAGTCGTGAGGGAGCGAGACTATTATTTCAGCATCTCGGCTTATCGCTTGTCAGGGATTGGAAATCCAATTGTTTAGAGTCGCGAGTTGCGAAGCGCGAAGTTCCGATCCTCCGAGTGCAGGGAAGGGGATTGAAAAAGGAAGAATCTCTGGGTAGATATTCCAATAAGGGAATAGAATAACATTTACGTTCTTCGGGCCGAGGGGAAAAGAATGTCCTGTGAGCGAGGGCGAGGAGTTATTGGGGGAGGTAGATCGCACGCCTTGCGTCAGAGTGGTATCAGAGCGAAAATTCTTTGCTTTCTATAGCAGAGAAAGAGAATTCAACATGCCGCCAAGGAGAGAGAGGCAGTCACCAAACCCAGAGAACAGGGAGGTGCGAAGAAGAGGTATGCCAGCAGGAAATCCAGAAATGGAGCGACAGATGAGAGATCTCCAAGCAAGGCTTGAGGAGATGGAGACTGCACAAAGACGCGGAGTTGGTGCAGGGGATCTTAGTGATTCCAAGGTTGACGAGGAAGCTGGACATGAAGAAGAGGTCACAGCAGAAGACGCATCAACCGAGTGGTTGATCAAAGCCATTGCCAGGATGGGTGCAAAGGCGAAAATGGAAATTCCAGTCTATGAGGGAAATTTGGATGCAGAGGAGCTATTGGACTAGATAAGAGCTCTTGACACATACTTTGATTATGAAGATGTGGGAGAAGATAAGAAAGTCAAGGATGCAGTTACGCACTTGAAGGGACATGCAACATTGTGGTGGGATGAGCTACAAGCTGATAGACGCTGCAAAGGCAAGCAGAAGATCAAAAGTTGGGATCGAATGATCGCGAAGATGAAGGAAAAGTTCATCCCAAGAGACTATCAAATCACACTATTCAGGCGAATACAGAACCTGAGGCAGAAGATGATGACAGTCAAGGAATATACTGAAGAATTCTATCGACTGAACATCAAAGTAGGTCATCGGGAGAGCGATGATGAGAAGGTTGCGAGATACTTGAATGGTCTGAGATACGACATTCAAGATGAACTAAGCATTCTAACGATCCGAACGGTGGAAGATGCTTACCAATTGGCTCTGAAAGCCGAAGATAAGCTGAGCCGAAAGCAAGGACAGCGAGGGAAAGGCAGAAGCCAGCCAAGAGGCAAGGCATTTGCCCATGATAAATATCAGAAGACCAAGGAGGAATGGAAGAAACCTCAGGGTAAGGTTGAGAGAGGTGGAACCTCACAACAGAGGAAACCATATGTTGAGCCAAGAGGACAACAAATTGATCAGCGAGGAGATTATGCTGATGAAAACACTCTTCCTCGTACTAGAGGGCGAGGTAGAGGAAGAGGTGGAGTAATAACATGTTTCACATGTGGAAAGAATGGGCACAAGTCATATGAGTGTCCAGAGAAAAAGAAGGATGCATGGGAAACTCACATCGTAGAAGCGCAGAGGCGTGATGCTGAGTCAGAAGACGCAGAAAGCGGAAGATCGCTTGGGATGCATAAAGTTCTTTTGACACCTAAGAAAGAGATGGAAAGCTCAGTGCAAAGGACCAGACTATTTAGAACAAATTTCAAGACCAAAGACAGGAAGTGCAAGGTTATTTTGGACAGTGGAAGCACAGACAATCTCGTTTCAACCGAGATGGTGGAGAAACTAGAATTGGAAACAACTGATCACCCGAGTCCATACAAGATCTCATGGCTATAGAAGGGACATCATGTAAGTGTCACCAAACAATGCTTGGTTGAGTTCAAAATAGGTGGGTATAATGATAAAATCTTGTGTGATGTTATTCCCATGGATGTATGTCATCTATTGATGGGTAGACCATGGCAATATGACAGAAATGTGATTCATGATGGGAGAATGAACACATATACCCTGGAGAAAAATGGGAGAACCCATATGTTGCTTCCGATAAAGGATAAGGAGGTAAAACTGGAAGTAAACAACACAATACTTCTCATGAGTGGGAAGGAACTTCTTTCAGAAATGGAGAGGAAAGAAGATCCACAATTCTTTGTTGTCAGAAAAATGAGGATTGTTCTGACTAGCACAAGAGTTGATGATTTACCATTTGAGGTTCAGGAACTGCTGGAAGAGTTCGCTGACATCATAGTGGACGAATTACCTCATTCGTTGCCACCAGTGAGAAGTGTGAGTCATCACATAGACCTCATACCAGGAGCAATTTTACCAAATAAAGCTGCGTACAGGTTGACGCCGCAAGAAAATGAGGAGGTCAAGAGGTAATTTCAAGATTTGATGGATAAAGGATTGGTCAGGGAAAGCTTGAGTCCATGTGTTGTTCCAACAGTTCTTAGTCCGAAGAAAGATCGAGGCTGGAGGATGTGCACCGATTCAAGAGCAATCAACAAGATAACCATTAGGTACAGGTTCCCATTACCGAGAATGGATGATCTGATGGATTGCCTGAGTGGGGAAAATTATTTTTCAAAGATAGACTTGAAAAGCGGATATCACCAAATTCGCATGAGAGAAGGCGATGAGTGGAAAACAACGTTCAATACAAACAAGGGTTTATATGAATGGCTAGTCATATCGTTTGGCTTGACAAATGCACTGAGTACTTTTATGAGGCTGATGAATGAAGTCCTGAGGGAATTCATCGGAAAGTTCGTCATTGTTTATTTGGATGATATAATGATTTACTGTAAATCAGAGGCTGAGCATTTGAAGCATTTGGCCATTGTGATGAGAAAGCTATAGCAGGAGAAGTTGTTGATCAACATGAAGAAGTCCTCATTTATGAAGACAGAGCTCATTTATTTGGGTTTTGTTATTTTGGCTAATGAGTTGAGAATGGATCCGGAGAAGGTGGACGTGATCAAGAATTGGCCATCACCGAGAAATATTTTCGAGGTGAGGAGTTTTCATGGTTTGACTAGTTTCTATAGAAAGTTCATCAGGAATTTCAGTGGAATTAGCGCAGTGATGATGGACACAGTGAAGAAGCGGCATAAGACTTTTCATTGGACAGCTGAGGCTGAGAAGAGATTCAATCTGTTGAAGAAAAGGATCACAGAGCAACCAGTGTTGGTGTTGCCTGACTTTCAGAAGACATTTCAGGTGAAATGTGATGCAAGTGGGTATGCCATAGGAGCGGTTTTAAGTTAGGACGACAGACCCATTGCATATTTCAGCGAGAAGCTGGATGAGGCGAAGATGAAATACTCCACGTATGATAAAGAATTTTATGCTATCATACAGGCGCTAAAGAAGTGGAGGCATTACTTGATCCCAAAGGAATTTGTATTGTATAGTGATAATCATGGATTACAGTTTGTGACTCAACAGGAGAAGTTGAATCAGAAACATGCAAAATGGGTAGAGTATATGAAGAATTTTACGTTTGTAATTAAGCACATTTTGGGTACTGCTAACAAAGTAGCTGATGATTTGAGCAGGAAATGTTTGTTGCTTCAAGAGTTTCGAATCAAAACCTTGGGTTTTGAAAATCTCAGGGACATGTACACAGAAGATGCGGATTTAGGAGAAGCATATGAAGCCGCTGAGAATCCAATTCTCAAAGATCAGAGCCCTTGGATAGATTATATTATCCAAGAAGGCTTGTTGTTCAGAGGCAATCAACTGTGTATTCCGAATTGCTCCATGAGGGAGAACATGTTGAAGGAAAAACACCGTGGCGGATTGGTCGGACATTTCGGTCATGATAAAACATTCGTGAAGTTGAGAGAAGCATATTTTTGGCCAGGGATGCATGTCGATGTCAAGAGGTTTGTTGACAGGTGTTAGATTTGTCAGCACTCAAAAGGGAGAAGGCAGAATGCAGGTTTTTATCAGCCATAGCCCATACCAGAGAGGCCATGGGAGGCAATCAGCATAGATTTTGTATTGGGTTTGCCGAGGACACAAAGAGGTGTTGATTTGATCTTTGTAGTCGTGGACAGGTTTTCAAAGATGTCACATTTCATTCCATGCCAGAAGACCAGCGATGCGACGCACATCGCGAACTTTTTTTTTAAAGAGATCGTGAGACTTCATGGATTGCCGAAAAGCATAGTTTCAGACAAAGACACAAAATTCATAGGGAATTTTTGGAGGACTTTATGGAAGAAGCTAGGAACTAATATGGCATTTAGTTCTTCTTATCATCCTCAGACGGATGGACAGACAGAAGTGGTCAACCGAAGTCTGGGAGATTTGTTGAGGAGCTTGGTGACGGAGCACCACAACAGTTGGGATAGTGTATTGCCACAGGCAGATTTTGCATACAATGATTCAGTGAATCAGAGTACAGGAAAAAGTCCATTTCAGGTTGTATATGGTACGCAACCGAGAGGAGTTTATGAATTGCGATATTCAAAATAGACTGTGACTAGCAGTGCAAGCACTAAAAAAATCGTTGAGGAGATGAAAGAACTTCACAGTCAGGTGAAGCAGTGACTGATGAATTCAAGCCAAGAGTATAAGCGCAGAGCGGATCAGCATCGGAGACAACTTCAATTTGAGGTTGGCGATCTAGTTCTTGCCCATCTGAGGAAAGAAAGTTTCCCGAGGGGAACATACAATAAATTGAAAATGAAGAAAATCGGACCATGCCGAGTCCTGAAGAAATTCAGAGAGAATGCCTATAAGATTGAATTGTCGGATGACATTGGGATATCTCCTATATTCAATATCGCATAATTATACCCATATAGGGCTGGAGAAGTAGAGATTGGAACTGAGGAGCCAGTAGTCTAGTGGATGAAGCAGATGCCAGTAGCAGGAAAGCTGTAGATGGAGTGCATACTGGACAAGCGAGTGGGTAGGAAGACCAGAAGAAAATAATACTTCGAGTATCTGGTCAAATGGAAGAATCACCCAGTGGAGGATGCCAGCTGGGAAACTGAAGCAGTGATACAGAAGCATGGACAGACCGTGCAGGAGGTCATGGACAGGAGCCCATGAAATTTTTCAAGCGAGGGAGTATGATGCAGGAGCATCGCCCACATCAAGCGAGCCAACGCGAAAGCAGAAAGACAACTAGACAAGCCAGCAAAGTTCTTTTTGAATTTCACCTTGAGATTATTGCGCAAGTCTTTAATGAAGACATTTATGAAAGCACACTTGTATATTGTAATGGACCTTGAGCGGATAGCTCACGTCCTTAGGTAGATGAGGCATTTAATAGACTTAATGTAAAGTAGATAGAAAATTTAATTCTAGATTTGATAGCTTTAGATCTTGAGAGGGAAACGGGATATAGACACCCTCCTTTGTACATTGTATTATTATGGAGCAGCGTTGTTGAAGAGAGCATGCAGAGAAGTGTATGAAGAATTCCCATGTACATATATTGAATTAATAGAAAAGCTTGATTCAATTCCATGGTTGTGTTATTCTCTGTGTATTATTGATATTATGCTCATGAATATTTGATTCTTGTCATACATTTTCTTTTATATGCTATGTATATTATTTCATGGTTAATTTGAAGTCTGTGAGAACAAGAAGTTAGCTTCAATTATTTCTCTATCTTGAACCAGTGAATTCCTGCAAGGAGTGCAGTTGAATCATCCGCAAGGAGTGCATTGACAGAAGGGTTCAGATAGAGATAATTTTTGTTTCTAAGTTCTCAGAAGTGAAGATTGGGCACAGGAGCCGTGCAAGGTGTGCGCAGGCTAGAAGAAGTTTCAGAGTTGCGATTCTGAGCCAAGGGAGTGAAAGAATGTTGCTGCAGGTGTGCGCAGAGTCGAGAAGACTTCAACACTTAGTCGTGTTTTGAAGATTTTACGCAAGGAGTGCGTGCAAGGAGTTTCCTAAAGGAACTTGAAAGATGGGAGAAAGCTCAGGAAGGATAGACCGTCGAGTTCGTTGAAGGACAGGATAAATAAAGTTGTGCCTTGAAGGTTGCAAGGGACGTCGCAGGGTTGCGCGCCGGGTGTCGAGTTCTGTGGAAGAACGACTCGTCGTTTCATGGATAGAGGAATAAGAGGAGTGGATGGTTGGTATTCTCCATGGAGAATCAACGAGTTTCGATGAATCGTTGGATTTCTCGGAAGTGCAAGAAGGCTGCAGTGCAGGAGATGAAGAAGGCTGGAAGTTTGAGGGAACAGGAGCTGTCGATCGGGATCATGAGGAGCATGGGTTCTACTCGTGGATCGACATATCGGGAGTTCGTGAGGTAAGACTCCAATTTTATGCAACGGAAGTTGCGAGAGAGAGAGGTGCGACCTTCCGACAGCCACGTGAGCAGTGTGGGCCACAGGTGATAGTGGAAGACAGGTGGCATAATTATCAGAAGTTCGGCGTCTCGGGTATCAGGAGTCGACGAGGGAATTGTTTGACCTCGCGAGTAGCGAAGTTGCGAGGTAGCGATATAGTGAGTATCGGTGTCTCATGCCTCAGGAGTCGAGGTAGGAATCCATTGATCTCACGAAAGGCGAAGTCCCGAGGGAGAGAGACTGTTATTTCAGCATCTCGGCTTATCACGTGTCGGGGATTCGAAATCTAGTAGTTTATAACTTCGCGAGTTGCGAAGCGCGAAGTTCCGATCCTCCGAATGTAGGGAAGGGGATCGAAAAAGGAAGAATCTGTGGGTAGATATTCCAATAAGGGAATAGAAGTACATTTACGTGCTTCAGGCCGAGGGGAAAAGAAGGTCTTGTGAGCGAGGGCGAGGAGTTATCGGGGGAGGTATCTCGCGCGCCTTATGTCATTTTTACTTGTTTGGTTCTTCTCGTGAATTGAGTGGCCTGGTTCTAGATGTTCTCACTGAGTAGACAATTATTTAGGAGGTGATCCATGGTTTCTGCCTAGATATGGCAGAGATGGAAGATCGATGGGACAATGAAACCTTGTCTTTGGATATTATCCCAGGTTAGGATCTTGTTCTGGAGTAGAAGCTAGAGGAAAGTAGATATTTTGGGGTAGAGTTTTGATTTCCATATTGTTTTCTAGATGTTATCTTTTTGAAGGTTGTGGAAATTGTTTTGAAGAGTGTATCCTTCCTTGAGAGTGAAGATTCCATGAGATGTGTATCCCCATTTGAGGATGTCTTGGTCTGTTCTTGTCCTAATTCTCCTTTGATTTGTAGCTTATTTCCAATGTTGCAGGTAACAATCCATTGTCAATTAGAGTTGTTGATGAGTAGATTTCCAGCTTCGCCAGGGACAGTTGTTGGGGGTGTCTATCCACATGTCTGCCACTTTGAGGGTAGCCAGATCTTGAATGTGATTTTCATAGGATTGAAGGTTTTCTTCTTGTTGTAGGGGTGGCATTTGCTTCCAGGAATTCATCCAGAATAGGGAATTCTTGCCATTATGGACTTCCCATAAAGCATGTTCCTGAATGACGGGCCAATTTTTCCAGGGAGCCTTAGATTTTCTCTTGAATTCTTATGAATTTATTTTGATGCATGTTTGGGGCATATTTTCATTTCCAGATTTTTTCCTAGATCTTTGTTGGTGTTTTGAGCCATCTCCACCAAATTCATGCTCCCATGGTGTTGTTTAGTTTACCAGGGTCCCGAAGGCCCAAACCACCTAAATATTTGGGCTTGCAAACCTTGTCCCAACTGAAAAGGGCCCATTTTTTGTTCAGGTTGTGTCCATTCCATAAAAATTTTCCTTGCATATTTCTTATTTTTTTTATGACTGATTTGGGAGCAGCTAGGGCAGTGAACAGGTAAGATGAGATGGCTTGGAGGACTGACTTTAAAAGGACCAATCTGGCTGGGAGGTTGAGGGGGAGAAAAGTCCAGTTGCTAAGATGGCTGGTGATGGAGAGAAGGAGGGAATCCTAAGAGATTTTTTTGTCTACTGAGTTAGAGAGAGGGAGTCCTAGGTAGCGAGAGTATAGAGTGCCAACAAGGATATTTAGAAGTTGAGAGAGGCGTTGTTGGATTTCTTCAGGAGTATTAAAAAAGAAGATCTATGATTTGGCTAGATTAAAGGTGGTGCCAAAGGATTCGTTGAAATCAGAGAGGATGGAACTTAGTTTAATTGCTTCTTGCACAGTGGGGGTGTTCATTAGTAGTGTGTCATCAACAAATTGGCTATGGGAGGCTGTCGGTTGCAACCCATGAAGAGGGATGCCTTGGAGGGATCCATTTTGGATTGAGGCCTTGATATAGCATCCTAGAGCTTCCGCCATTATGAAAAAAAGGAATGGGGAGAGAGGGTCGCCCTGTCTTATTCCTCTTTAGGGGGAGAAGGGTTGAGAGGGGGCACCATTGACAAGGATTGAGAAACAGTTTGAGGAAATGAGGTTCATTATCCAAGATATCCAATCCTTGTTGAAGCCAAAAGCTAAAAGGAGAGCTTCCATGTATTTTCAGATTAATTTATCAAAAGATTTTGAGAGATCAAGTTTTAAAAGAATACCTGGAGTGTGGGTGATTTTGAGCAAGTTAATGATTTCATGGAAAAGTATGACGTTGTCCATGATTTTCCTTCCTTCGAAATATCTTGATTTTTCCTTGGAGATGATGAAGGGGAGAATTGGTTTAAGTCTTAGAGTTATGACCTTGGAAATAATTTTGTAGATCATGTTGCAAACAGCTATGGGTATGAAGTTCTTCATATTAGTGATCCTTTCTTCTTTAGGGATTAGACTGAGGAAAGTGGCATTTAGTGCTTGAATGACTTTGACTGAGCTGTGATATTCCTCCACCAGCTTTCACACTTCATCCCTTAACATAGGCCATTAGGAGTGGAAGAAGTCTGTTGTGAAACCATCTAGACTTGGAGCCTTGCCTATGGGTAACTCCTGAATAGCTTGGTCCACTTATGCTTGGGTTATTGGTGTCATGAGAGCTTCATTTTGTTCTTGGGTTATTAAAGTTGGGATGTTTTGGGTCACCCTTTCTATTGCTAAGGTGCGGTCCACATTGGGTTATGAGATGAGATCCTTGAAAAATTTGTCAACTCGTGTGTTATTTCCTGATGTGTTAAAAACATGTTGCCTTGTGAATCATCCATCTTTGTGATGTGATTGATGAGGCCTTTATGGATCATGGAACGGTGGAAGTTTTTTTTTTTTTATATCCCTCATTGAGTCATTGAACTCGTGATTTATAGGTCCATGGGATTTCTTCCTTCTTGTATCTTTCTTCTATTTTCCTTTTGAGTTCATTCTCCTCCTACTGTTGACTGATTGTAGATCCTGCATGAATGATCTTCCCCTGAAAGTTCTCTAGTTTTTGTTCCAGCATTTTCCTTTCTTGGAAAATGTTCCCAAAGACCTCTTTGTTCTAGTAGTGCACCTGTTGTTTGAAATGTTTGAGTTTTTGCTAGAAGAAATACATTCTTGTACCTTTATGTATTTCTGCAGTGCTCCACCAGTGATGGGCTAGCTCCTGGAAATCTAGATGGGAGAGATGAAATTTCTCAAATCTGAAGGGTTTGAGCTTTAGGGTAGCAATAGTATCAACCCAGAGATGAACCGTCCAATGTTTCGAGCCTGCCTTCGAGAGGATGTTGGAATCGACTAGGGGACCTTCCAGAAGTATAGTTTCTGATATGAGGAAGCAATCAAGTCTGCAAGCTATTTTTTGGTGACCCGATATTTTGTTGGTCTAGGTGTAGGTGCCATTGCCATTTTTCGATATCTACCAGTCTGAGGTTTTCTATGAGTTCCTGGAATTTTTCTTTGTCCTGCTCCAGACGCTTTTTCCCCCCTCATTTCTCCTCCACCGTGAGAATCATGTTGAAGTCTCCCCCTATTATCCATCGCTTTCCTTCTGCTAAAGAACCTAGGTAAGCAAGGTTCTGAATAAAAAGGTCTTTGTCTTGGCTATTCTGCGGTCCATAGGCATTTGTGATCATTCCCTTCTTGTCTGAACCAATGGATCTGTAGTGCATCGTGATTGTTCTTGGAGTGGACAGGCCCTGGTCAACAATGACTATGGCAGGGTTCCATAGGATGGCCTTGCCTCCTGAAGCCCCTTTTGAGTCTATTTGATAGGATTCACAGTTTTACCAACATCTTTTGATGATATCTCCTGTAGTTTTCCCTGCACATTTTGTCTCTTGTATCAAGAATATATCAGGGTCTTCCATTTTGATGAAGTTTTGAAGAATTCTTTGTTTGGATCTTCCATTTAGGCCTCTGATATTCTAGGTGAGGATCTTCATAGTTAACAATTTGGAGGGTGGGAAAAGGATCTCTCTGAGAGATTGTGAATCTGTCGCGAGTTGTTCATATAGTTTCCCGCCTCTTTTATTAGCTGATGAGCCGATTTTCTACCCCTTCGCTTGTTTTCTTTTGGGTATTTTCTTGGGTCCTTGTTTGGGTCCATGCAGATCCCCAACCTAAATGTAGCCCCTGTTGATGAGTCCAGAAATACTTTGTGAACTTTCCTGAGTTGGTCCTCTGGTATGGGTTGGAGATCCTTCTTGTTGATTTCTTCTTCTAATATGTCTAGGTCGATTTCTGCTAGGTCCTCCTCATCCATTTCCATGACTATGTCTTCCTCTCTTTCCAGTTCCTTCCCTGAGACTGGGTGAATCTATGGATCTGCTTGGTTTGTTGGGGTCTGATACTATTGTGACTTTTGATCTTCCTTGTGCTTGCTGAGTTCTTTTCTTGCGGTCTTGTGGGGATTTTCCACCTATTATTCTTCTGGGAGGAGGTTAAGGGCTTCAAAAGAGTTATTATTTGGGTTCTTTTTTTCGTTGTTGGTTGAGGGATTCTTTTGCGCTTGTCTCCTTCTATTGTGAACCTGGGTAAATCCTTCGTTAGGTTTCTCTTCAGATTCCTTCTTAGGGGGAGGGGGGGGGATTGAGAGGGTAGTCTCTAAAAAGGTGTCCATCTTCATGGCATTTTCGACATCTGAAAGGGATGTGTTCATATTCTATGGTTTGGTCCCATTCCTCGTCTTGGTATTCTAATGTAACTATGCCTGGAAGAGATTTGGAGATGTTCATATAGACACATATCCTTGCATAGGAGGTGTATTTTCTCTGTTTGGTAGCTTCGAAGGATTTGACATATTTACCCAGGGTATTTCCTATGCCCAGTAAAATTTCCTCTAGCCAGAATTCTTGGGGTAGGGAATAGAGGCGAATCTATACTGGTGCGCATGCGAAGTTTTCCTTTTCTGGGCAGAAGCAGTCTGTCCAGTAATGTAGGTAGAGGGCAGTCGAGTTGTAGAAGTATGTTCCCCCTTCAAAGATCATGTCCTTGTCCTCCAGGTTGTAGATTATTATTGTGAAGAAACCTTTGGAGTCAGTTGGAGCTCATAGTCTCCCTTGGGGTTCCACCACACCTTGATCCATCGAGCTAAGTCCTTTTCCGAGGGCCACAGACCTAGGAATTTTCCTATGAGGTCATGGTCTTGCATGAACTATGTATGTTCCCCTATCCTGGTGGTTTTGATGACGTACCTGGGCGCAAATGGGGCTTGGGGGATGCATTTGCCTGGTGTCCAGACCCAAGCATCTTTTGGATGCGAGAACTCAACATCCATGTTTGAATCTTTTCTTATTTCCATCTCTTCCTATAAATATTGGTCACGTAGGTGCAATGGAGGCTCAAAGGATGGTCGGCACACTTGCGAGTTCTCTGGATCATTGGCAGTGATATTACGGTAGGAGGGGGATTTCGCCCCCCCTTCAGTTCCCATTCTTCTGAGGTGGTTAGAACTGCAGGGATGAGGCAGTCAACACGCACCAAGGGAGTCATAGGAGGTTTGGGGGTAGGCGGGAATCGGGAGCATGGGAAACCCTAAAAAGTTGCAGAGCTTAATCTTCATGAAACACACTAACCAATTTAATATTGTAGATTGATGCAAATGTTACAACATTTATATTAAGAAGAACCTCTAGTAATGTATTTATTAAAAATGTATTAATTTATTAATTTATTAAATTAATACATTACAATATACATCAATGACATTCATAGTCATGACCATAAGAAACCATGATGATGGTCCACCATAATCAACCACAATCATTTTCAATAAATGTATTAATGTATTAATACTTTAATAATATTTTATTAATGTATTAATTTATTTTTGTATTAATACTTTAACAATGTATTAGTTAAAAATTAATTAATGTATTAATCAATTCATACACTACATTATTAATGTATTAATATTTAATATGTTACATTATGCATAATGCATTAATACTTTAATTTATATATTACAACAATGTAATAATGTATTAATAGTTTATCATGTTACATTAATGTATTAATGTATTGCTTTATTAGTGCATTAATACTTTGGTAATCTATTTTTTAATGCATTTAATGTATTTATTGATATATTTAATGTATTAATTTATTAGTGTATTATTACCTTACCAATGCATTAATTAATTAATTAATACATTACATTATTAATCTATCAATCATTTAATATGTTACATTAGACACTAATATAAATTAATACTTTAATTTATAAATATTTATTATATATTATATTAATGTTACATTACACACATCAATGTATCAATGTATGAGTACTTTAATGTATTAATATATTACACATTAATGTATTATAAATTAATTTATTAATTTATAATATTAATTTATAATACATTAATGTATTATACTTTAATATATTAATGTACCATACATTAATACTTTAATGTATTGATGACGATGACGATGATGATTATTAACGTCCACTAAGACCGAATTGGTCTATCGGACCTTAAGATGGTAAGTGATTACTTGTGATTCTTTAAAATTTTGTTTTTGTGCTCGAAAATCATTAAGAGAAGCTTTCCAAGATCACCATACTTTTGTTGAGTTAAGATGTTAGAAAGGTTGGTGGTGTGATAAATATTTTGAAAATGAGATCTAATATGGGTATGGGTTGGACAATCTAAGAGAAAGTTTTGTTCATCTTCAACCTTCTTAGTGTCACAAAGGTGACACACTCTTTCATCCCATGGCATTTTAGGAATTGACCAACGCCTAGTTTCACTATGGAGCTCATGAGAATTTGTTCTTATCTTAGCAATGCTTATTTTTTTCTTTACACTTGGCATAACAGATAAATAATTTTCATCTTCTAGATTAGGGTTGATTACATCTTTATAATACCTTAATTTTCTTTTTTCCTCTAACTCTTTAGCACACCACATTTTCTCTTTAAATTTTGATTTGACGTTTTTTTTAATAGTATATTTTTTTCTGCAAAATAGTTTCTTCCATGATTCCGCAATACTTTAGCCAAGACCGGGCATCTTTATGCCATCCTTGCTTGAGTCGATTTTGGTTATGACTTGATTTTGAAGAAATTTTAGGTAGCCTCTTGTCTTCCATGTTGTTTAACTTGTTCTTATACATTAGGTATCTATCCATAGCCATGCTCTCAATGGGGGAGAGTCTTGTTTCTAAGAGGAGAATGAGATATGGCGTATTTCCTTTAATTTTGAGATTATAGGTTATAAAATTATTTTGTATTTTCTCTATCTTTCTCCAGGATTCACAAGAGATACTACAGCCCGAGAGATACTACAACCCTAGACTTCACATACATAAATAATAACAGGTGTAACACGAGTCTCAAAGAGGAGTTTCTTCTTATCCCAACTACAAAGATTAGTTGATTTACAATTGTTTTCAATCCCATAATAAGCTTCCCATCCCCCAATAATCCTTTTCTCAATGATATAATTCCAAGTGAGCTTGTGGTTAATATCAATTCCAAGATATTTGTATGAAGTCACTTCCTAAGTTGTTATTGTCATATACAAAGGTATCAAAAGAGATCTTATTGGATTTAATAATCATGACCTTAGTCTTATCAATATTAATAGTCATACCGATATTGGAGAAAAAATCCTTGAGGATTCTTAGTTGGTTTTCAATATCATGGGGACTCCTTGCCATAAGAACGATATCATCGGCATGAAGAAGAAGATTGATGACTATACCAGTGAGAGTAGGGCCGACACAACCTGCTTTTTCCAATCATTCTTCTAACTTGTTAATGTATATTTACATTAATGTAATAATTAATACATTATACATTAATGTAATGTATTACAAAATACATTAATACATTACATTATCAATGTATCAATCAATTAATATGTTACATTTATACATTAATACTTTAATACATTTATCAATCAATTAATACTTTAATTTATACATTTTTTATATATATTAAATTGATATTTATATATTATATTATTATATTAATTAAATGCATTAATATATTAATGGTCGTTCCGAAGGCATGCTAGTCAACTACCAATAACCACTTTATAAAAGTGGTTGATATACGTCGATCGACCCTATTTTTCACTTTTCCAAATTAATGGTGCCTATCAACCACTTTTATAAAGTGGTTGTTGCAGATTTCTTGGGTGTGTAGATTATGAAAGTTTTGTTATCTTGTGTGAATGTATTTTATTTGTAAAATGAATTATGATAAACCAATCATAGAACATAGAAACATAGTTTAAGTTGGTGGTTCTTGACATCCTTCATTGCCATAAAAACACATCACTATGTTGATTATGTTTATATTCTATTATAAGATGGTGTTTCTTGTTTTCCTTCAATGCTCCCAGAACAACGATTACAAAAAAATGTCAAGTTATATTATTGACTACTTGATACATTTAATATTTAGATTGATTTCCTATATAACTAACAAAAACATAGTTTTTTGTGTATTTGAGAGATGGAAGTATGTTTATAGAGTGATTCAATATTGAAACTATTTTTTAGGGTAGTCAAGGATCATAGATCCTACAAATACATCATTGTTGGTCATTTGCATCTTAAATGGATCAAGTGGTAGCTCAAAGTTGATGGTTGAGAAAGAGCATAGTCTATGAGATTTTAGAGTGGATAGAGATGTTGACAAATACCATACCACACAAAGATCAGAGTTCAAAAATGTTTTTATTTTGATTTCAAGATTATTTTCAATAATGTAAGCATTAAGGGGAGGTGTTGGAGATGATTCCTCCATTATTGTTGTGAGTTGTTAAACATACCTTGAGATATTCTCTCAACCTCTCCTCCTAATTTAGGAATTAGTTAGATCTAGAAAACTCTATATAATAGAGCTATTGTTGTGTGTAAGATAGTGCAATTTATAATAGAATAGTGTTTTGTGTGTGAACAATGTATTCTCTCCTATTTTCCATTTACAAACTCATGAGGGAATCTCTCAACCACAAACACATAAATATGATCTCATAGTTGGAGAAGATATTCCACAACCAACCAGATCTAAAAAAATCCAAACCAATCTCTAAAGTAAGCACTAATTGTAACACCCTCCCTTAATGCTTACATCACAAATAACAATATTGAAATAATGCAAAAATATATTTGAACTTTGATCTTTGTATTTTCTAGTCTTCATGGACATTTCTACCCACTCAGAAATCTCATAGACTACCCTCTATCTCAACCATCAACTTCAAGATACCACTTGATCCATTTAAGATACAATTTCTTTTTACCATCAATGACATATTTGTAGGATGGAAGATTCCTAACATACCCTTAAGAATAGTCTAGATACTAAACATTATATTGACATACTTCCATCTGTGAAAGTACATACAAAAACACACAAAAATAACATGTAACAATTGTTCTTGGAGCACTGAAGGACAACAAGAAACACGAGGTTATAACAAACTGTAGATGAACCAGTGATATGTTCTTATGCCACAGAAGTAAGTACGAATCAAGAACTTAAATTATGTTACTCTATTCTAAGAATGATTCTTTATCATATATTTCCCAGATTAAAAATAAATCTAACATACATGTATTACTTCAAAGATTTCTAATGAAAATACTATAGCTTCCTAGAATAAGTGAAATCTACAAGATTTTCCATTGATATACGTTGATTGCAGAGAAACACTATATTCGATTCTTGGCCCAAACAATGGAATCCATCTTAGGGATCTAGGAAGCTTCCCCAAGTTTCTCAACACTTATCTACAAATACGATTCCCCTACATGCCCTCGCAACCCCACATTCCCAGGCATTTGATTGTTAGGTTGAAACAAAAGTATAGAAATCATCCATCTCATTCAAGTTTCTTTGGCTTTTGGTATGGGACAGATGCATAATAAGGAAACCTAATATAGAAATTCCAACAAAGTAATATGAAGCCAGTATGGGTCAAATGAAAGTTCAAGCATCAAATACAAGGCATCTCACACACTTTTCAACCAAGAATGGTGTTTTCTACCTTCTCCCTATTTAATTACAACAAATCCTACCATTGTTACTATGCAAACAAGATCATGATAATCTAATAATTTTATTTGTCTGTGTAATTTAAACGAAGTCAGGTAGCATAGAAACAATAGATGCATGAGAGTGAAATTGAGTGATTTCCATGTATTAATCCTGGGCAACGATGCTCCTTGTGTATTCACCTGACAACTATAACAGGTGAGATCCTTCTCACAAATAGTGAGCACACAATACCCTCTTAACCTAACAAAACTTTCTACTCTCACAACCTAATCCTACTCCTCCATCGGATTAAACACTTACATCTTTTTCATTTTCCTTGGCCCTCTTCCCACGAGTGAATTAATCCAAGACAATATTTGATACAAACATAGAAAAATGAAGATTTGATGCAGTAGCATCTCTCCACGTCAGCCAGCCAGCCACGTCAGCGTGTGCACTCGTGGTTGAAGAGAGGCGCAAAACTCGTTTTCAATTTTGAAATTGAATGTAATTAAATGTTTTAGGTTGTTGAGCCATGAGGTCGTTCTTTGCATAGGCGTAGAAGTAGGTAGGCCTTTAATGCTTTGAAGGCTGAGATATAGATCCATATGGTGGACTAGACAACCCATTCAATGTAATTGAATAGCGTAGGTGAGTGTGGAGGGAAGAGATCGAAGAGCCCCCTCATGTAAAAGATCAATTTCGATCTCATTTTGATATAGTTGTAGTAGTTGTAATAGTTAGAGATGCACAAGAGAGTGTGGAGAAGGAGATGAGACTCTATTGAAGTTTGTGCTCATAACACCTTGTAAAAAAAATGCATTTTTATTAATACAAACCAGAGCATCTTTTCCTGCATATTGTCTGTGTTGTGTGAATGTCTTTGTGTGTTCAGCGTATGTTGTAGATGTATGTTAGGTGTGCATTTGTAGGTAGTTGTTTGATTTCAGACTTGAAAGGTTCTTTGTGGTTTCATGCCAGGAGGGCGTAACAGAGTACTGTAGTCTCTGAATACCAGTGCATAGATGCACTTATGAACTCTGCGCAGTCAGAAAAAGACGTGCCAGGTGGGCACAGAAACTGGAATCATCAATTCAAAGGAAGTCCTATGAGGTTACTGAAGACCTTAGAGGCAAGGCTGTGGAGAAGAACACAGTTGCAGACAGAAGCTCTGAGGAATTCTATAAAGCTCTGCCAAGTGGGCATTGAGCAGGTGCAAGGGTGTGCATAGAGGAACTCTGTTGTGATTTCAGAAGAAGACAGAAGCTCTGAGGAGTTCTGTGAAGTTCTGTCAAGTGCGCATTGAGCCAGCGCAAGGAGTGCACAGAGGAAGAACTCTGTTGTGAGTTCATTAGAAGCAAGAATCATCTGAGAATTCTTGATACTCTACTAGGAGGGCATTGAGTAAGTGCTAGAGTGCACAGAAAGAACTCTTTGAGTTCAGAGATTGAAGAAAAGTCCATAGAAGGATCTTCGCAGGGTTGTTGAACACCTTGAAAGACTCAGTAATAGGTTGCTTGAGCAGATAGATAGCTAGGAGGGCATTGTATTTCTCCATCTGAGGGAGAAGGGAAGAAGGAATTGTTTTCCTTAGAGGTCTGAGTCTTAGAGAAGCTCATAAGGGATAGCACCTTTATGTGTGCGAAAACTCTGCAGGAGCGTAGAAGTCAGAATCCTTCAAGGATTCAAGAGCTAAGCTCGGGAGAAGCAACGGTTTTATACGTGTAGGCGAGGACTCAAGTTGTAGAGCTTGCAGGAAAAGGAGAACAAAGGTCGAGGCCTTTGAGAATTTGAAATTCTTCCAAGTCTGGAAGAAAAGAACCAAGTCTTAGCAGGAGCAATAGCTATTGTCGGATCAGCCGAAAAGATCTATACCATTGAAGGTTTCCACGTCTAGGAGGCAGTAAAGGAGGAGCGCACAGGAGAAATGATCTGAACCATCAGATCTTGAGCGAAGAACCCGACAGTCGTTGGATTTGTCAGGAGCTACACAAGGTTTTAAACCTCACGTGAAGAGCAGCAGAAGTGAAGTCCCAAAAAGGTTGGAGGTCGAGATATCGGCGTTCAAAAATTTTGGAGCCTGAAGGACGAAAGTCTGGGCACTCGACATTAGAAGCCTGAAGAGGCGAGATTAGATCTGAACCGTTCGTTGGGGAGCATACACGTGTTGTGAGATCACCCATATCGGGGATTCAAACATCAGGGTTCAGAGAAGGAAGTCCCTGACTTCGCGAGTGGCGAAGTCACGAGAAGATCAAGACCATCCATTTGAGGAGGACAGGTGGCAGAGATCTAGGGATCTCGTGAACTTGGAGGTTCATAAGTTGAGAGCCCAGTATTTGGGTGCTCCAAGTCGCGAGTGGCAAAGTCGTGAGAGAATCGCAGTCGTCCATCGGAGGAGGACACGTGGCAGAGATCAAGGTATCTTGCAAACTCGGAGGTTCACAAGATGAGATCCCAAAGGTTGGGTGCTCCAAGTCGCGAAGTCACGAGGAGCGAAGACAGCCGTTGGATCCGGGTTAAGGGAGGACCATTGGATCAGAGCCTCATCACTTGTTTCGCGTATTTGAAGGTTCGGAGGTTGAGAGGACGTCTTCTTGACATCAGAAGTTGCAAAGTTCTGAGAGTTGAGGCATGAGTGTGGGCACGTGGCAGAGCCATAAGGTGCGATTGCGTGATTGACAAGTGGACACACGTGGCCTGGAGAAGGGATTCAACACTCTATTGACTTCTCGCGTCTCGGGGATTCATGGGATAAGAGCATGAGAGCTTAACCCTTTGACTTGCGAAGCGGTGAGTAGCGAGAGCGCGAGAAGAAAAGTTAATATTGCTTCTTGGGGGTTCATTAAGGGAAGGTGCCAAAGTTGGACATTGAAACTCGCGAAGTGGCGACTTGAGAGAAGTGCGAAAGGAAGATCAACCTTCGCTGACTTTTAATTCTCGGAGTATTGCACAAGGAGGGAACGAGAGTTCAAACCTTGAACTCACGAAGCGACGAGTAGCGAGAGGAGCTAGCATTAAGCTTAGCCGGTGGTCAGGCGTGGAAGGCGCTGACAAAAGAGGAGCTATACCCATTTCGTGATTTCGTGTATCGTGAGATTGGGAAGGAAGGGTTGGGAGTTTCGACTCACGAACTCGCGAGTGGTGAGTTGTGACAAGTGCCTTCTGGGTTAGGCCTGGGTCATAGCACCGTGGTCACACAGAGAAGTGGAGCTTGCACCTAGTGTTGTTCACACAGGGGATCTTTCGAAAGGACCTGTGGATCGATTGAATTGAGATTCTAGCAAGGAATCAAAAGAATCGATTCGGCTCAAAGGAGACAAAGAACAATCCTATGAGCGGACTTCATCCCGAGGGTTGGGGAGGTCTGTGTCAAGTTTGGTATCAGAGTGGGACTTCATCTATAGATTTTAGGTGAAGCGAAGAGGACAAGAAGACAGTCAGGAAGACTGTGGATGAAGGTGAAACACTCAGGGGTGCAGAGTGATAGCAATAGGTTTTCCAGGAGAGCAGACAGGGACAACGATATGGCTACTGAAGGTCAAAGATATGCTGGAAAGAAAAGCCCAGAGTTGATGGTCAAAATACAGTGTAATCTACTGAGATGGTGGTTGAGGCCTGCTGAAAACCTCAACAGACCAGAGAAAAGGGTTCAGGTATGTGAGATAGAGACTGGGAGAAATCTCAGCGATGTTGAGGATGAAATGGGATTAGATGAAAATCTCAAGTACTGCCAGGAGGGCAGAGAGGAAATTCCCAATTTCCAGGTGGGAAAAGAGTTGAGATCACTGCGGGGTATCACAGACTGTCATGAGGGCAGTCGAGAAATTTCACATTGCCAGGAGGGAAATGGATCAAGATCGTTGCGGGATCTCATAGAATGCCAGGAGGGCAGCCGAGAGTTTCCAATTTGCTAGGTGGGAAAGGGAACATTGATGGGATCAGTTGATTCCATAGACTACCAAGAGGGTTGCAGAAAAATCCCAATTTGCCAGGTGGGCAGGGATAAGAAGATGAGACTATCTAAGGGTCTCATAAACTCAGAGGTGAGTTTGGATCAGCGGATGCAACTGACAGAAGAGGAGGATCAGAGAATACTTCTAATGATTGGGGGAATTAAGATATTCCTACCATCTGTCGAAGGGGAGGTAGAAATCTGTGTAGCAAATGCAGCAACAGTAGAAGAAGGACATCCAGAAGAGACTGTCAGAGAAGCATTGGAGAAGATATCTGAGGCTGCCCAAGAAGAAGAAAATGAGCATTCTGAGGAGTGGCTCAATACTTTCAGCCAGGAATCTAAGAAATCTACAACACTGAAGCTAGCAACAGAAGAAGTCGAAGAGAAGGTACGCAGATTGATCACTCCATGGGAGATGGAGCTAAAGATGCTAGAGGATTGGCTGAGCAATCCAGAACCAGTCGGAAAACTAGCAAAAGTTGAGCTGTCAGAAAGGTGACTGAACAACAGGTTAGTCAAGAGAAGACTGTTGAGATGAAATTTGTAGCATGGTGGCAAGTTAAGGCCATAGAAGAAGATGAAGAAGATTGCATGGGAGATCATGGTGATCTATCCAATTGCAAAAAAAAATTGCAGCTGGGGAGATTGCAAAAGCAGAGCCAGCCATTGGAGCAGCTAGACGAAGTGATCGAGAAGATCAGGAGGTTGATGGTAGAGTCACCAGAGACTGCCAACAAGGAGAAGCTGGGCAGAGAAGCCGAAGCAGCAGCAGCGCAGCAGTAGCAGCAGTAGGGAGATGGAGCAGATGAACAGCTCCAGAAATTTGTTTGGGATCTAGGAGGATTTCCAAAGTTGAGAGTGGAAGCTCATGAGCGAGAGATCATGAATTTTGCAGCTGAGGAGTATGATGCAGGAACATCTCTCCACATCATCCAGTCAGCTAGCTAGCCACGTCAGCACGTGCATTCAAGGCTGAAGAGAGGCGCAGCCCTCATTTTCAATTTTGAAATTGAATGTAATTAAATGTTTTAGGTTGTTGAGCCGTGAGGCCGTGCTTTGCACAGGCGTAGAATTAGGTAGGCATTTAATGCTTTGAAGGCTGAGATTTAGATCTAGATGGTGGACTAGACAACCCATTCAATGTAATTGAATAGGGTAGGTGAGTGTGGAGGGAAGAGATCGAAGAGCCCCCTCATGTAAAAGATCAATTTCGATCTCATTTTGATATAGTTGTAGTAGTTGTAATAGTTAGAGATGCACAAGAGAGAGTGGAGACGGAGCCGAGACTCTGTTGAAGTTCGTGCTCAGAACACCTTGTAAAAAAAAGACATTTTTATTAATACAAACCAGAGCAGTTTTCCTGCATATTGTCTGTGTTGTGTGAATCTCTTTGTGTGTTCAATGTATGTTGTAGATATATGTTAGGTGTGCATTTGCGGGGAGTTGTTTGATTTTAGGCTTGAAAGGTTCTTTGTGGTTTCATGCCAGGAGGGCATGACAGAGTACTGCGGTCTCTGAATACCAATGCATGGATGCACTTTTGAACTCTGCGGAGTGAGACAAAGACGTGTCAGGTGGGCACAGAGACTGGAATCATCAATTCATAGGAAGACCTGTGAGGTTACTGAAGACCTTAGAGGCAAGGCTGTGGAGAAGAACACAGTTGCATACAGAAGCTCTGAGGAGTTCTATAAAGCTCCGCCAAGTGGGCATTGAGCAGGTGCAAGGGAGTGCATAGAGGAACTCTGTTGTGAGTTCAGAAGAAGACTGAAGCTCTGAGGAGTTCTGTGAAGCTCTACCAAGTGGGCATTGAGCCAGTGCAAGGAGTGCATAGAGGAAGAACTCTGTTGTGAGTTCATTAGAAGCAAGAATCATCTAAGAATTCTTGATACTCTACTAGGAGGGCATTGAGTAAGTGCTAGAATGCACAAAAGGAACTCTTTGAGTTCAGCGATTGAAGAAGAGTCCATAGAAGGATCTTCGCAGGGTTGCTGAACACCTTGAAAGACTAAGTAATAGGTTGCTTGAGCAGATAGTTAGCTAGGAGGGCATTGTAATTCTCCATCTGAGGGAGAAAGGAAGAAGGAATTATTTTCCTTAAAGGTTTGAGTCTTAGAGAAGCTCAGAAGGGATAACACCTTTGTGTGTGCGAAGACTCTGCAGGAGCGCATAAGTCAGAATCCTTCAAGGATTTGGGAGCTAAGCTTAGGAGAAGCAACGGTTTTATACGAGCAGGCGAGGACTCAAGTTGGAGAGCTCGCAGGCAAAGGAGAACAAAGGTCGAGGCCTTTGAGCATTTGAAATTCTTCCAAGTCTGGAAGAAAAACGCCAAGACTCAACAAGAGCAATAGTTGTCGTCGGATCAATCGAAAATATCTAGACTGTTGAAGGTTTCCACGTCCAGGAGGTAGTACAGGAGGAGTGCACAGGAGAAATGATCTGAACCATCAGATCTTGAGAGAAGAACCTGACAGTCGTTGGATCTATCAGAAGTTGCACGAGGTTTTAAACCTCACACGAAGAGCAACAGAAGCGAAGTCCCGAAAAGGTTGTAGGTTTGGATATCGACGTTCGAGAGTTCAAGAGTCCAGAGGATGAAAGTCCAGGCACTCGACATCAGAAGTCCCGAAGAGGTGAGATTAGATCTGAACCGTTCGCCGGGGAGAAGACACGTGTCACGAGATCACCCATATCTGGGATGCAGACATCAAGGTTCAGAGAAGGAAGTCCTTGACTTCGCGAGTGGCGAAGTCGTGAGAAGATCGAGACCGTCCATTTGAGGAGGACAGGTGGCAGAGATCTAGGGATCTCGCGAACTCGGAGGTTCACAAGGTGAGAGCCCAGGATTTAGGTGCTCCAAGTCGCAAGTGGCAATGTCGCGAGAGAATCGTAGCCATCCATCGGAGGAGGATAGGTGGCAGAGATCAAGGGATCTTTCAAACTCATAGGTTCACAAGGTGAGAGCCCAAAGGATGGGTGCTCCAAGTCGCGAAGTCGTGAAGTCACGAGGAGCGGAGACAGTCGTTGGATCCGAGTTAAGGGAGGACCGTTGGATCATAGCCTCATCGTGTGTTTTGTGTATTCGGAGGTTCGGAGGTTGAGAGGACTTCGTCTCGACATCAAAAGTTGCAAAGTGTCGAGAGCCGAGGCACGAGTGTGGGCACATGGTAGAGCCATAAGGTGGGGCCACGTGATTGACAGGTGGACACACATCGCCTAGAGAAGGGAGTCAACACTCGGTTGAATTCTCGAATCTCGGGGATTCACGGGATAAGAGCATGAGAGCTCAACCCTTTGACTTGCGAAGCGGCGAGTAGCGAGAGCGCGAGAAGAAAAGTTAATATCGCTTCTTGGGGGTTCATGAAGGGAAGGTGTCAAAGTTGGACATTGAAACTCACGAAGTGGCGAGTTGCGAGAAGTGCGAAAGGAAGGTCAACCTTCGTTGACTTTTAAGTCTCAGAGGATCGCACAAGGAGGGAACGAGAGTTCAACCCTTGAACTCACGAAGCAACGAGTAGCGAGAGGAGCTAGCGTTAAGCTTAGCCGGTGGTCACGCGCGGAAGGCGCTGACAAAAGAGGAGCTATACCCGTTTCGCGATTTCGGGTATCGTGAGATTGGGAAAGAAGATTTGGGAGTTTCGACTCACGAACTCGCGAGTGGCGAGTTGTGACAAGAACCTTCTGGGTTAGGCCTGGGTCATAGCGTCGTGGTCGCACAGAGAAGTGGAGCTCGCACCTAGTGTTGTTCATGCAGGGGAGCTTCCGAAAGGACCTGTGGATCGATTGAATTGAGATTCCAGCAAGGAGTCGAAAGAGCCGATTCAGCTCAAAGGAGACAAAGAATGATCCTGTGAGCGGACTTCGGCCCGAGGGCCGTGGAGGTCTGCGTCAAGATTATACATTATTTACGCAAAAATATATTCTCATTATATTATTAATCAATTAAACACATTTTAATACAATATATTTTCCTTCAAGAACATACCAAACTGAAGGGGGAATATCTCAACCACACAAATAAATAAAATCTTATAGTTGGATAAAATATTCCATGGCCAACCATATGTAACAAATCCAAACCAATTTCTAAAGTAATCATTAATTCTAATACAACCAAATACCAAATTTGAAAGAGACAAATCCTGAAACAAAAAAAAAATTACATTTATGTTTGGGAAGAGAAACTAATTACTCAACTAGCGGAACTCAATGGATGGATATGGATCCTTCACAAAAATACCAAAAAGGGTATGAGCGAAGGGTTCCATCGATTGATTTGTCTTATGTTCATCCATTCCAAATTCATGATTTATTTTGCGTAAGTTTCTACCTGTCACTTCATCTTCACGGTTCCGAACATATAATTTGTTCAGAATGGATAATCAACTCTCGATATTAATGTTATAATTGGTTGTGAGAAAATAATGTTTCTTAAAAGTTGGTTCTCGAAGGTACGATGTTAATTACAGAAGCTATTAGATATTTTGAAAGCTAGTAGATGATTCTGGAAGGTAAATGGTTCTGTAAGTTGGCAAATCCTCATCCACGAATGCAATATTAATCATAGGGAAGTAAGATGAAATGTATGGACATGATGTCAAGACAAGGAAATCGATGATGTTGTAGCACAATCGTATAGCGGGACCAAGGTGTACATATCTTTCCTTTCAATAGTGTCTGAGGCGGAGCGATAAGCAACTGACTGAGAATTAAATGCTCTGCATCCTATGGTGTGGACCGTTGGATTTGGATCCAACGTCTCACACCTGACTCCTGGGCATGCAGAGAAATTAATACTCTGGAGCAGGGCACTTACAATTTCGTGGGTGAACCTAGGGGAAGGCGGGAGGCGGATTTCTGTCACGACGTCAATTCTGGAGCCGCCGACCGATATTGGATTTGTGGAAAGAAAGAAAAAAAGAAAGAAAGTATTTTTAACGTCCACGAAGTTAATGCGTCGTTTTATGGGCATTACGGGACAAATTAGTTAGGCAGAGTTGGCCCTATTGTTCTGTGCATATCTCTCGCCAAAGTTAGAGACTTTATCGTAGTTAGGATTTCTCACTACTCTTTCGGATGTTTTTAACATTGTTTTCTATCACTTTGAGTGGTTAAATTTGATGAGAATTTATTCATTTTTTTATTTAGTCGTTGTACACTCAGAATTTTAAGGTCGTCACAGTATTAGTCACTTCTACTCAACTTTTAAAATTGTCAAATTGACAAGGTAATCACAAAAATATCACTGTAATCACAAATATATAACTAGTCTTTGAACAATATTGATTTTTGAGACTAAAGCCTAAGATGATAGGTTCCATATTATCCTCACTACAGTGTCATCAAATCACCATAATTGCATTTCCAGAGGTTCCATATTATCTTCACTAAAGTGTCATCAAATCATCATAATTGCATTTCCTTGGAGATACTTTAAAAGTGATTACTCCATTTCAAATGAGAGACAAATCATGATCACTAAGGATACTCTTCATTGCTAGAGGTATGATTGAATTAGCAAAAGTTCACAAGTTATTTGTGAACTTACATGCCACAAGTTATATATTTCATAAAATAAATGATAAATAAAAATAAATATAAAATGTAATGTCAATAAAATTAAAAAAAAAAACATCATCATAAAAAATAATTATTTAATAGATAGAAGTGTTAGTCAAATTATACCTTGATCCTTCACTAATTAAGAAGAAGGGGTAAAATGTTGAATTTATTTGAAATACTTGTAAAATTTTATAAACACATCTTGTTTAGTGTGGCTTGGCTAGTGGTACTTCTAGGGATGCTATCCAAGTTTCTTAGTGATATGTGTCGTGTATTTTTCAAGATTGGATGATTTCAGTGTGGCTTGGCTTGCTGTAATTCTAGGGATGCCATCCAAGATTCTTAGTGATATGTGTCATGTATTTTTCAAGACTTGCACTCACCTCGCTTCATTTTTCCTTTAAATTTTGGTTAAATTATTAGTTACCCATATTATTCAGCCACCAACAAGTCAAGAAATGCCACTACTCAGATGCTTTACTTAGCTCTGATTCCAAACTGTAACATCCCCAACCAACACTGAGACCGGGTAATGCTACCACTACGGAATATACACTTATATAAGATATGCATTTTAATCAAAATTAAAAACACTTAATTACAATAATCACAGAATTACTGCTACCATACATAATCCATGGAATTAACAATAGTTCATATACGCAATAGAATACATGATAACATTCAAGCATCACAGACATGCATAACATATAAATTAAGCACAGACTGATACTTATCTTTTCAACTAGAGTAACACCATCAACTACGTCCAGACCTTCCATGAACCTCCTAGCCATAGACCTCGTTTCTCATCATGCTCAGCAATGGGTCACCCCCGAGCTGGGACTAAGCTCCACCCAGGGCAAGGGAATCCTAGACTAGGCTGAGGTTACATGAAACTGCATAGTGCAACTGGAAGGATTCTCTCCAGGAGCCTTCATACGCCCACTACTCAAGGACTCTCATTCCCCACATGCCTGTTCCACCTGGGAGTATACACCTTCACTGTCACACAGTCCATTGGTTGCTTCACCTCTCTTTTAGGGTCTCAGCAACAGGTCGGATCAGGAATTCTCATAGCTCCGTAGCTGGTGTTGGACTCTCTCTGGGAGAAAACCACTTCTTAGAAAACTCTCTCACTTGGAGAGAGATGCTCACAAGCCTGACAACCTACCTCTTCAAACACAGGCTTAAAAACCCTCTTCTTCAACCAATTTCAACTCAATTCCCACAAGGTGAGAATAATATCAACATCAATAGCTATTCGGTTAACTCACAGGTGACAACAGCAATAGGAATTTGGGTATGGACATCCAAAAACAACAATAGTCCACACTAAGACACAACACGACTCGGTAAGAAACAATCGATGACAAGAAGCCACACTCATTCAAGGAACTACGTGGCCGCAACAACCAACATTTATGACACAACATGGCTCAGACATTTACAGGGTGCTTGGAGTTCACAAGAGACATGACTCAGTCCATGATTTTGCCACTGGTTTCAGGGTGCGTGACAAGTAATCAACGCAGAGGTCGATCATCCAGGTTTTGGGTTCAGACTGCGGGTGGAAGATTGGATAGACCCCCAACATGATTTGACTCATGGGTTACTGGTTCCAGAGATCCGTTATTGATGCCCCCAGTTCATGGTTAGATAGTGGATGGAGAATGGAAGTGAACCCAGGCAGAGGATGGGAGAATGAAAGAGCGAACCCCCAACACAACTGACTTATTTAGCTTTAACTGCATGCGCCCAGGTCAACACCTGTCTTCCTAGAGCTGCATGCACTCCATTTTGCATACGTTCATTTTCCAGGAACTTAGGACAATACTTGGTCAATTGACTACCTTAGTCTTTTAGGAAATAATAATAAATTATTATCCCCTTTAGAGGTAAGCCCCCTATCTTAGCCCTTGGACCCAAACACTTAGCCTCCTCTTTCCAACCTTTTATCCCCCTTTCCCTTACCCACCTTATGGAATCTTAGTCCCCCATCACTCTTACTTCGTGTTCGGTCTGCATGTAGCGATGTTTAATCTTTATTAATGTTCTGCATAATTACATATACAAAAACAGGCTCCTGGCCTTTAACACTTAGGCTCTCTGGCTTAATAAACACATAATCCCACCAACTTATCAACACTCAGCTCACCAACCTACAAAACATGATTACAATTCATAATATAACTGGGGCATGTCCTTGGGGTATTACAATCCCCTCCCCTTATTTTTGCACTGTCCTTAGTGCAACTCTTTACACAACATCAACAAGATTTTCAAAATCTTCAAAACGATGCGGGTATTCTGCCCACATAGCATCCTCATGATCCCATGTCACGTCCTTAGGACCGAACCAGGTCCACTAGACCTTTAAAATCCCTATGTCTTGATTCCAGATATTTTTTCTCTTCTGGTCCAATATGCGCGCCGGATGTACTTGCAAGACGCCTTCTTGCTCCACCTGAATCACATTTCAATCAATAACATGATTAGCATCAGGTATATATTTCTTAAGAAATGAAACATGAAACACATTATGTACAGTCATGTATGAAGGTAATGCAAGCACATATGCAATGTATATATATATGTATATACAGAAAATTATAATAACATTATAACCTGTATACAAGACACACAACATACAATAAATAGAGAATTGTACTTATCTTTTGATTGAGAAGACCTTCCACATCAACATGGTCTAGACCAAGGTAACAAACCTCAATAGCACTCCAACCAATGGTATCTCCTTCCCCACATGCCTGTCCCACCCCAGGAGTGTACACCTTCACTGTCACACAGTCCATCGACTACTACATCTGCCTTTCCTTGGGATTTAGCAACAGGCCAACTCAGGAAGTGTTAGAGCACCATGGCTCCCAGATTTCCCACTGCCCTCAAAGGTCTCAAGGTAATCTCCAAGCCTCATACCAGGGAACCTATCCCCACACTTCTCCCTCTATGGCTCCATCCTTCTCCAAGGAAACCTAAGGAGAAGTGTACACACACTCAAATCCATCGAGGATCCATATGGTAATATATGTTGTCTCCAATCAACATCTTCCCTGATCTACTCTTTCTAGTCAACATTCAACTTTAATCAATATCATCTCATCTGCATCACCCACATGCATTTATCACGAGAAAACATAAAATAATTCATTTTAGGAACTCCAACTAGTTCAGAAGAAAAATCAACTTTTCCCAAAAACATGAAATTCTATTTCATAATTCATCTTGGTTGTTGCCATATTATGAATGTAGCCATCCTTGTGGTTTTCTATAGGCACCAATCTGCATACCATTTTTCTTTTAATGCTTTATCTTGCATACAACCAACAAATTGTCAGTATTTGTTGTACATCATATTCAATTGCAATATGTACAAAATCTTATGCAGTGATCTTAGAATTCCCTGCACCTAGCAAATCAATCACCATTACGCAACAATTTAATAAACTAGAACGACTCTTCAATCTATGCATATGCATGTTCACAGTAATATATGTAAGTTCACTACTTCTTTTTCTGAACAAGAAAATTTCCTATAGTCAATGCTCATGTGACTACTTGACTTGCAACTTTCCTATTGCAATGTCTAACGCCTCCCTGAAATGTCCTCAACTTCATGAGTTAACAACATTTCAGTTGTTACTAGCAATTATTTTCATGCAATAATATATATGCATGTACTTACAAAACTTATTCAATGATTGCATTTAGTATACAATTCTATCGCTTACTATGCATGAGTGCAATTCTTAATGAATACTTACTCAATGCATCTTGCATTGAATTACATAATGCTCTTTATCTCAGTCATGTATCTCACCATCCATGAGTTGGAATTATGGCCAATGTGTTGACACATTCTCCACACACTTCCTATTGTCTTCCCAATTAATTGGATGCCTTCCTTTTCGACCCAAACACTACACCAAGAATATAATTATGTGGTGTAGATTAGTGTTAGAAAAAAAGTTTCATTCCAAGTTTTATTTAAAGGTAGGAAGCTTTTAGTACCTGTGTGGATCATAACCTTTCCATATGTGTACCTTGCCATATCCAACCATGTCTTGGTCTCATACATGACTAACTTAATGGCATTCATTCTTATAACAAGTTCTTATCTTTTAATTATTTGGTTATTACCCCATAATCAAATTAACATGACATTCTATTGTGTCAGTGTGTGCATTCAGAAGCTAAAAAGATTTGAATTAATACAGGCCTCCAACCTTTACCACATCCAGTGGTATGCATTCAATAGTATAATCATGTGATTTTATATAATAACTCTGGCTGAGAAAATTCTTACCTAAATTTTCTTTCAACAATTATGTAAAAAGAGTAATAAAAACGCATACATGCATGACTGTCATTAATAAATTTTATACTACCTGAATGTCTGATGGCAATAGAAGCTTTCATGCTTCTTTTATCAAACTTATAACCAACACTTCGACTCTTTGTTGCTTCCCTCATGAAACAAAATCACCAACAACACTTGCAAACATGCAATCATTCTTTCATCTGGCTGACCCAACAAGCCATAACATACTTGCTGTCACAAAAATTGCAGCAACTTGTTTCCCATGTGCAACTTTTCCTTGTTGATCCCAGAAGTCTACAATTTTTCCCGGATTCCTGGATCTTCTTGTGCTCTCATTGTAGTCATTGTACATGACTATTTTTGTCCTAATCACTTTCTAGCCAAATCACTCTTGGCTTCATTTTCCTTTACAATCCCAAACTAAGTTGATATTAACCTTCAACTTTTGTTAATTTCCTGGGTCCAACTAACCCAATCTTGTACTTGGATGAATCAAATTCCACACCAAGTTGTTTTATAGAATCTGGATTCTTCAACATCCAGTTACTCTTCAGGACTGAACTTCTTCAGCCCTTTCCCGACATAATACTTTAGTACTTGAGGTTTTCTTGTACTCTCCGCTTCTCTTTTACTAGCTGCGTAGAATTAACTAAAAGTCCTTATTTTACCTTACCATCATAGATTCAAGTGATACCTTCAACCTATTGGGTTGTGATATGGATTGAACTGCAGAACACTTAGATATGCTTTTTACAACATAACATATTATGTATTGAACTAGGAATAATTTTGCTGCCACAATGGAAACCTCTTCAAATGGTATGGTTCCAATATCAATAATCTCTATCTCTATCATCAATATTGAACAAATTGGTTCAATATCAACCACTTCAATTGCTGAGTCAAGGAAGCCAACTAGACTAGATATTGGCTTAGATGTTGCTACCTTTGTCGCTGGTGATATCTTTGTTCTCTTTGGTGGTTCTCTTGTTTCTTCCTTCGCTGCTGATAGTTAGACTTGGTCAACTGGATATGACACTAGGTCAAATGAGTTAATAGAAACCGGGTCAACTGCTGGTATTACTATTGTCGTGTAATTGCATTTCGATTTGTATCTAGAACTTATTAATCAATGACTAGGACTGGAACTGCACTATGATTTTTGTACCTTTTAGAGGCTAGGGTGTGTAAAGAACACCTAAGAGTCTCTTGCCTAATGCCTAGTGAGTGTGAGTTTATCAGTTTATTTTCGGTGTCCAAACTCCTCTTCCTCTCTTATTATATCAGAGTATGTTATTGACACGTTATTGCCCTAGTTCCTTACTCGATCATGTGTGTGATAAGGTTCGTTGTCAAGAAAAATGTCATTTAAAGATTTTGAAAAATATTAAAATCACAGTGTCTTAATTTTTAATATTATAAAGATCGAAAGTTTGAAATTTTAAGATATTAAGTTGATGGGAAGATTTTGAAAAAAATCAAAATTATTGTATTTTATTTTTTAAATGTTGGAAAAATATTAAAATCACAGTGACTTAATTTTTAATATTATAAAGATTAAAATTTTGAAATTTTAAGATATTAATTTGAATGGAAGATTTTGAAAAATATCAAAATTATTGTATTCTATTTTTTAATTATTAAGATAGAAAAAATTTGAAAAAATCTTAAAATTACTTATTTTATTTTTTTATCATTATAATTGAAAGTTCAATTATAAACAATTATAAATATTGTTTATATATAATTAATATAGTAGATATAGTCGGCATGGTGTAGACCCATTGTCGTGTAAATGGAAGGAAATATCTAAAGGACGTCTCAAGTTCGATTCTCATGCCCATTTACTCTTGCCCCATGCTTGCAGACTATGTGGACATACCTGGAGGTTATATATGATTAATTTCTACTAAGTCCGAATTGGTCTATTGGACCTAAAGATGGTAAGGGATTACTTGTGATTCTTGATAATTTTGCTTATGTGTTAAAAGCATTTAGAGAAGCTTTCGAAGATCACCATACTTTTGTTGACTTAAGAGGTTAGGAAGGTTGGTAGTGTGACAAATATTTTGAAAATGAGATCTAATATGGGTAGAGGTTGGACAATATAAGAGAAGGTGTTTTTCATCTTCAACCTTCTTAGTGTCACAAATGTGACACACTCTTTCATCCCATAGAGTTTTAGGAATTGACCAATGCCTAGTTTACTATGGAGCTCGTGAGAATTTGTTCTTATCTTAGCAATGTTTATTTTTTTCTTTACACTTGGAAAAAGAGATAGATAATTTTCATCTTCTAGATTAGGGTTGATTACATCCTTATAATACTTTAATTTTCTTTTTTCCTCTAACTCTTAATCACACCACATTTTCTCCTTAAATTTTGATTTAACGATTGTTTTAAGAATATCTTTATTTTGCAAAATAGTTTCTTCCATGATTCCCCAATAATTTAGCCAAGATCGATCATATTTATGCCATCCTCGCTTGAGTCGATGGTGGTTACGACTCGATTTTGAAGCAATTTTAGGAATCCTTTTGTCTTCCATGTTGTTTAACTTGTTCTTATACATTAGGTATCTAGTCATAGCCATGCTCTCAATGGGGGAGAGGCATGTTTCTAAGAAGAGGATGGGATAGGGCATATTTCCTTTAATTTTGAGATTATAGGTTATAAAATTCTTTTGTATTTGCTCTATCTTTCTTTAGGAATCACGAGGGATACTACAACCCTAGACTTCACATCCATAAAGAATAATAGGTGTAACAAAAGTCTCAAAGAGGATATTATTCTTATCCCAACCCCAAAGATCACTTGATTTACAATTGTTTTCAAGCCAATAATAAGCTTTCCATCCCCCAATAATCATTTTCTCAATGCTATAATTTCAATTGAGCTTGTGGTGAATATCAATTCCAATATATTTGTATGAAGTCACTTCCTCCAAGTTGTTGTTGTCATATATGGAGGTATCATAAGTGATCATATTGGATTTAATAATCATGAACTTAGTCTTATCAGTATGAACGGTCATACCCATATTGGAGAAAAAATCATTCAGGATTCTTAGTTGGTTTTTAAGATCATCGGGAATCCTTGCCATAAGAACGATATCATCGGCATAAAGAAGAATATTGATGATTATATGAGTGAGAATAGGGCCGACACAACCTTCTTTTTCCAAGCAATCTTCAAACTTGTCAATGTATATGCCAAAAATGGTAGGGGACAAGAGACAACCTTGTTTGACTCCAATATTGTAGTTAATCTCTTTTGACCTGCCCTCATTTTTTAAAACTTAGCAATAACATTCTCATACATCCTTATTACAACAACCCTAACTAGAGAGACACTTTTATCTCTTCCAACGTATTCCAAAGGTTTTTCCTAGGAGCCATGTCAAAAGTTGTTCTAAAGTCAACAAAACAACAAAAAATATTGGTTTTAGTATTAGCTTGGTCTTTAGCTCTTTTACCACGACTTTCTAGCCAAAGGCTAATCTTCTTTTCCAAAATAATTCCATAAAGCTTGGCTAAAATCGGACTAATCATAATGGTTAAAAACATGTGTTGCCTCTTAAGAGGTCATAGGTTCAAATCCAGAGGGGGGTAGGGTATGTATACCTTTGTAGACTTTACCAGTCAAATCGCTGGGGTATGTATACCTTTGTAGACTTTACCAGTCAAATCGCTGGGCGGAGGGGGGTCCCTTGTCCCACAAACAAGGGGGTCTCATACACCAAATTTGGTGTGCTGGCTTGGCCGTGACCTTAAAAATAGATTATTATTATTATTAATATAGCCTGAGTGGGCCTTAGAGGGAATGTTTCTATCCCCAATTTTAAAAATAGAAACAATGAGACTTTGAGTTTAGAATGGGAGTCAAGCTAATAAATTAAAAAAGTATTTTTGAGATGGAGTAAAATTTAATTTTGAGTTGTATATATTTTAAATTTAATTTTGATATATATATATATATATATATATATATATATATATATATATATATATATATATATATATATATATATATATATATAT
>ML798558.1:177526-213747 GCA_009831015.1 Picea engelmannii | reverse complement strand
ATATTAGAAAATAATAAATTTTGTGATCAAAATTGTTATAAATTAATTGATTTTAATTTTTAATAGTATTTTAACTTAATTTAAAAAAAATATACTATTAAAAAGTTAAGTTTATAAATTTATTTTGTATAAAATCTTTAAATTAATAGTATTTTAACTTAATTTAAAAAATATATATCATTAAAAAGGTAAGTTTATAAATTTATTTTATATAAAAATTTTAAATTGGATTTGAGTATCAAATTATTTTAAAATATTTTAAAAATTTATATTCAATTTGAATATTTTTAATTATTTTAATTTTTTTTATTACACTTGGTTGTGGAGAGGAAACCTTTATAAAAAAGATTATTAGAGATTGTAAATGTCACAACTAAATTTTAAATAATATTAAATCCAAATATAAGAAACTAAAAATATAACAATATTAAAACTTTATGTAACATAATATTTTTAAATCCAAATATATAAACGATATTGAAACTTTATGTAATATCATATTTTTATTTTTAAGATTTAGATAATATATATTTAAAAAAAAAATGTTGCTACTAATGTTCATGTTTGTGTTTATTTATAGCCTTTCTGTTTTTGGACTGAGAAAGTGACATTATCTATTTCCAAGTAGGAATTTTCTTTTCTAAAATAATTTCATAAAGTTTGACTAAAATAAATGGTCATATAGTTCGAGGGAATGTTTCTATCCCCAATCTTAAAAATAAGAATAATGAAACTTTGAATTTAGAATAGAAGAGAAACTAATAAATTAAAAAAGTATTTTTGAGATGCAATAAAATTTAATTTTAATTTGTATATATTTTAAATTTAATATATATATATATATATATATATATATATATATATATATCAAAATTCTCATAAATTAATTGATTTTAATTTTTAATAGTATTTTAACTTAATTTAAGAAAAAGTATATCATTAAAAAGGTAAGTTTATAAATTTATTTTGTATAAAATCTTTAAATTAGATTTGAGTATCAAATTATTTTTAAATTTTTTAAAAATTTATATTCAATTTGAATATTTAAATTTATTTTATTACATTTGGTTATGGAGAAAAAACCGTTATAAATAAGATTATTAGAAATTGTAAATGTGACAACTAAATTTTAAATAATATTAAATCTAAATATAAGAAACTAAAAATATAACAATATTAAAACTTTATGTAATATAATATTTCTAAATCCAAATATAAGAAATTAAATATATAAACGATATTGAAACTTTATGTAACATCATATTTTTAAGATTTAGATAATATATATTTTAAAAAAACAATGCTGCTACTAATGTTAATGTTTATTTAGAGTCTTCCTGTTTTTGGGCAGAGAAAGTGACATTACCTACTTTCAAGTAGGAATCAGTTAAGTTAACTGTTTCAAACTGGAATGGGCTAACTTAAGAGTAATCTTCTCTTATGAAGACGAAACCATTATAAATAAGATCGTTATAAATAAAATTATTAGAAATTATAAATGTGACAACTAAATTTTAAATAATATTAAATCCAAATATAAGAAACTAAAAATATAACAATATTAAAATTTTATGTAACATAATATTTCTAAATTCAAATATAAGAAACTAAATATATAAAGGATATTGAAACTTTATGTAACACCATATTTTTAAGATTTAGATAATATATATTTTAAAAAAACAATGCTGTTACTAATGTTCATGTTTATGTTTATTTAGAGCCTTTCTGTTTTTGGGCAGAGAAAGTGACATTACCTACTTCCAAGTAGGAATCAGTTAAGTTAAGTGTTTCAAAATGGATTTATGTTTATTTAGAGCCTTTTTGTTTTTGGGCAGAGAAAGTGACATTACCTACTTCTAAGTAGGAATCAGTTAAGTTAAGTGTTTCAAAATTGAGTGGGCTAACTTGAGAGGAATCTTTTCTTTGAAATTATTTTTTTGGTTGTTATTATTTGGTTTACTTTTAAATTTCTGGTCAATCCAAAATTTTGATTGATTTTTTCTGGGTTACTTTAAAATGGAGCAAATCCCTAGATTACAGTTCTAAAAACTCAGATTACCCCTGAAAATCTGGGGAGATTCAAGCCCATTTTTTTACCTGAAAAAAATATCTATTTGCTTCAAAATTAACCTATTCCCTTTAGAATTAAGTTTATCCAATCTATGCTAAGCAGCCACATATGGATTATAAACCCTCAGATCTGAAAGCAAGTCAGCTTTGACAACCTATAATCCACTACTGCTTAGTACGCTGTATATTGGCCGCCTCTTCGAGGATCTCAACTGTCCCTCTCCCGAGAAATCAATGAAGTTACGAGCTTCAAAATTCGGCTTGTTTCAAATTTCAATGATACTAATTTTGGAAAGCCGACGAACTTGGCCTTACATGCTCTTGGAGGAGCTCAATACTCTTCCCGAGGAATCAGTCAAGTTGCGCGCTTCAAAATTCGCCTTGTTTCAATGAATACTAAATTTGAAAAGCCAATGAACTTGTATTTACAGGCTCTTGGGGGAGCTCAACAGTCCCGAATCCCGATCAACACACTCTGCCTGACGCCTGACTCTTCAAAGAGCGTTCACATTGTCAGCTGAAACTGCAAATGACGCAAAAAGCGTTCAGACTGTCACTTGAAGCTGCAAAAGCCTTCAGACTGTCACTTGAAAGTTGAGGCTGCAAAGTGACTCTCTGAATCTGCAAAAGATCACAAAATTTATGCACTGGAAGAGAAAGATCCAATGGAATCACAAGATCCACCATAGGTTCGTAAAGTTCCATCCTTGATTTAAAGATCAATTATACAAAACTTCAGAGCGCGTAGGATAAAGTTCGTAAAGAACGTATAAACATACAAAATTTACCATGTACAATACACGAGCGCAGAGGATTATCCAAACAAATAATTTTTTCAAGTTTAATAGCAATGATTATCGTTTCGAAAGTTGTGGTAAAATGTGTGAGGCAGTTATAACATTATTGAATGTGAATCAGAGCTTATTCCATCAAAACTTACAAAATTTGGATGTTGAAATATGGCGAGGAATTGTAAATAGGGTTTTATGCTAATCATTTATTTTTGTTGAAATATGGTGGACAATTATAGCTAGGGTCTTACGCTGAGCGCTATTTTTGAAATGCAATGGTGAACTGTCGCAATGCTGTGCATTATTTTTGCTCAATTTGCATCCAATTGTTTTCATCTGTGTGCATGATTATGAATTCAGTGCGCAGTAATGGTACATTATTTTTGCTCATTTTCCATCCAATTGTTTTCATCTGTGTGCATGATTATGAATTCAGTGCACAGTAATGTTACTGAAGTTCTTTTGAGTATAATGAAGTATTGTAGTCTAAATGTTATATGTTTTGGATTTTTTTTGAGATATTTTCTGTTTAAATTTGATGAAAAATTGTTGGATCTGCAGAAGCTGAATCTATTTATGCATTCAAAAATGTAATTTAAACAACAAAAAATTGCAATTTGGTTTAGATTAATGTAATTGAATTTATGCAAAAATAACCAAAACATAAAACTTTTAAGCAACATCCAATGAAATAACTTAATTTCCTAAAAAAAAACCACAACATAAAACTTTTAAACAACACCCAATGAAATAACTGAATGTAAAATAATAGTGAAATGATAAAAACAATCATGCACTTTTAAAGCCAAGATTCAACATTGTTATTTACCAGTCTCAACTTTATATGATTTGAATTTTTTTTTAATGATAATTTGATTATAAAAGAATTGTATTATTTGGAATTTTTGTTTGTTACTATATCTATATTTTTAGTTGTAAAAATGGATTTAGTATTTTCAATAATATTAAGATTTTACAACTTTAATCACTAAAATCAATCATTTTATAACTGAATTTTAAATAAAAATAATTAAAAAAATTAAACTAAATGCATTGTTATTTTTTTTTTAAATTACTAACAAATAGCATATCTTTTGAGGAAAAGAAAGTCTAAGAAACATTGTAAAAAGCCATAACATAAAAAAAATAAGGAATAGATACTAGAATATTTTAAGTACAAATAACATATCTTTTGAGAAATAGAAAGTCTAAGAAATATTGTGAAAAGCCATAACATAAAAGAATAAGGAATAGATACTAGAATATTTTAAGTATATGTAATTATGTTTGTTTTCAAATGTTAAAGTTATTTTTAACATTTTAAAAGAACAATAAAAAAATAAAGTGATGAACAAAAATACGGTGGGAGTACACATTTGAGGGTGGATTAAGGGTAAAGGTTTAAATAAGCCTATGCCTTGGGGTGAAGTGTATATTTGAGAGTAAGTAAAAAATGAAATCGTGTATGTGAAAGTTGGCAAAGTGAAAAACATCTCATCTATAACTATATTTATTTGGATTATATTTTCCATCTTTAAGAAATAAGTTTGTAACATCACTTAACTCTACTACTATTTTGTAACTTCCTCAACCATTAATCTGATCCAATCATCAATTTGTAGGGCAATGTCACTACTCAGATAAATCATTTAGAATATATATATATATATATATATATATATATATATATATATATATATATATAATGAATTTAAAACAAATAACATAGAATTATTGCTACCATATGGATTCTTGTGGAATTGACAGTAATTCATACATGCAATGGAACACATAATAACATTGAAAGAATCACAAACATGCATAAAAGATAACATATCTTCTAATACACATATCCATGCATACAGGTCATACTCATCTAAATAAGCTTCTAAATAATGTAATGTATTGTAATTAAAATCAAATTAATCATATAAAGTAATTGATATCTACATGTAAATGTGTAAAAAAAATATTTTATAAAGTAAATTAATTTATATTAAAAATGACAATAATGAAAATTAGAAAATAAATATATACCTTTATTACAAATAAACATCTCCACATACATCATAAGGTGGTAGTGTAAACATCCTTAATCATAAAAATGATAATGTAAGCAACATTTATTAAACAAATATACATATTTACCTAATATATATCCATCTTCATCATAAGGATAGTAGTATACATATACATATTTACCTAATCTCTATATACTTGCATGCTTTCACTTCCATACCCACTTTTATTGATATATAGTTGCATGCTTTCATTTCTCATACCCAACTTTTATTGATGATAATAAGAATTAATTTATAAATATATAAATTCAAATTGCATTTATATTTTTTAATCCACTTTTATTGATTTTATTGATGATAGTAAGAATTAATTTATAAATATATAAATTCAAATTGCATTTATATTTTTTAATTCATTGTATTTTTTTAGTCATTTAATTCATTACAATATAATATATTAAAAAGTGAAATATAAAAAAAAAAACTTTAATTATAATATATTAAAAAGTGAAATATAATTTTTTTTTTTTTTTATGTTTAATCAAAGCATGTTATTTTTTAGAATTGTAAATAATATTTTCATTTTTATATGTTTTCAACAAGTTTTTTTTATTTAGACAATTACCATAATGTTTTTTTTGTTTTTAGAGAAAATGTTTTCATTATTCTCTACTGCATTGATTTTATTGAGTTTTTAATAAAATTCAACCTAATAAAAACTACAAAATGGGTGTAGAGAAATGATAGAGTAGATGCATCATGTTTCACTTTCAACCGCAGACACCAAATTAAGAACTAGCTGGTTGGAGAGAATATTTCATGTCTAACTAAATCTAACCACCTCCTAAATATTAGAAGAAAACAACTCATGTAAATATAAACTCTATATTACAATAACCAATTATACCCTCATTGTGATCTAGGTTTCCCAACATCATTGGAAACCATTAGCACTTGGAATGTCTCATAACCCTCATAAAGGTATGATACCAAACTTCTTTAACATGGATCTCCCTTGATTATTCGATAGAAATCCCCACATTCATATCTCATAACCCTAATGACATATAGTTTCTCCGATATTACAACATATTGAGCTATTTAAACAACCATCCATTTTGAGTTGAACTTGAACTTGATCCTTGATCCATTATGACTTTGGAGATACAATTTCTTCATATCGAGAAATCAATTCATTGGATTCATGCACATACTAGATGTTTTCATTTGCAACTTTGGTTTTTTTGTCCAATTTTCATCTTTGCTACTCATACTTCGCGTATCATTTGTTAGAACCACAAATTCTACCACAATAAATTAACCCATATTGAGTTAGATAAGGTCAACAAATTTGTAAATCTCAAATTCCAAGACATTCCACTTCACCATGAGCTCTTTCATCTCTGATTTTGGTGATTCATCATCGTTTATTTCAAAAACAAAGAATAATGCTAATACATACACTAATGCAAAAAACAAAATATGTTACTAATGAAAAAGTCTATTAAAATGAAACTAATGTAGCTACTCCTCGGAGATACAAAACAACACTCACATAAACATGACATCCTGTAGCCTCGACCCATTTCTAAGGAAGGAGAGAGTCAGATATTTTACATTCCCATGTGGAGTGGATTTACATTTTTTCCTTACAATGACCATGATCCCTCCATATACAATCCCTACATCGGATCTTTCTGGAAGATCACATGAAACACTAAGATTGTGTTCCATATCCCTTTATCACATGATGACCTTTTCAATGTTTATGACTGTAACTTCAATGGCTTCTTAGACATGCAACTTGTGCTCACATGGGAAATTTTCTTCCTCTTCGAAAACTTTTTTCTTAGTGTAAACAAATTTACAATCAAGTTATCATTTTGACGAGAAGCTTCACTTGTAATGGGAGGCTCAAACTATTCTTAACCTTTTGTTCTAGACAAGCTCATTGGAATCAAAATGCACATTGGATATGATTCTTCTCTTAGCATGGAAACTCACTCACACGATGGTTTCTCATTATGAAATAAGGTCCTTCACATTTTTTCACTCCAAGATTTGTGCATACAACATAATTACATGGCATCAACCCCAACAAAAAACAACAAGATCTAATGATAGATGGGAGACTACTCGACTACTGACAATGATGCTCCTTTTCTCACTTTAATGGTGGATTCTCTTCACACATACAAACACACTGTTGCAATCACTCCACTCTCAACCAAAAAATAAAAAATAAAAACAATCTGCTCTCACCAACAATCCACTCTCCTATGTTAAGTTGATCCTATATGTACGGAAGATCAACTATCAAGGTTCATTCATGTTCCCGATCCTCTTATAATGGAGTTAAGCCTATACGTTCCTCCTATAATGGAGTTAAGAATATACTTTCTTTGATACCCTGTAGTGAAATAGGAGAGTAGGCATTGTTTCTTCACATACCAAAAGTGTGTCCAATGATTTATTCAATAATGAGATAGTACATATATAAATACATCAAGGTTTTCCTTATATCTTAGTCACACTAACAAATTGTTGAGAGAATATTTTAACCAAACACCAAATTAAGAGCTAACTAGTCGGAGAGAATCTCTCATATTCAACTAAATCTAACCACCTCCTAAATCTTAGAATAAGACAACTCAAATACAAATAAACTCTACATTACAATAACCAATACATTAACAAGAAGAAACCATATAATAATATAAATAATCCTACATTAAACAATAAAACAAGCAACCATATAATATTATAAATAATCCTACATTAAACAATAAAACAAATAGAAGTAAATAATTACTATGCATTACAATAATCAATGCAAATTAAAAAGAAACAACCATATGATATTATAAAGAACCCTATGATATTATAAACAACCATATGATATTATAAAGAACCCTACATTAAACAATAACATTATCATATGAAGAACCCTACATTAAACCATAATACAAGTAAAAAAGTCAATAAAACAAAACAAGTAGATGTTAATAATTCCAAAAGACTTTTTTATCTAGACATTTACTTTTCTTTCATATAACATGATAATTAATTAAAAAAAAAAAAATGGAATCCGATTTGTTTTTTCCCTTCAATAATGAAGAGGGTTGACTTTTGTTATACATTTACATTAGAGGAAAACGTAGGAGGTAGATTCTTCTTCAGCTCTAGGAAGGTTGTAGCTTTTATAAATATTAAAAGGTTCAAAGGTTCTTAGATAAAGTGAAACTTTTTTTAATATTGTAGAATTTTATCCCTTCCGTGAGCGATGGTTTACAGAATTGTCTCTTTCCTATGAGTAATGATTTATATGGGAATATTGATTGAGATTTTTTATTTTTTTTAAATAGAATTTTGATCAAAACGTTTTAATTTTTTTTTGGAGGTACACATTTAAGATCATAAAGGGATTAATACTAGGATAAACATTTCTATAGACCATGAAAATTATGATCTTTTACTCGTTTTATTAACCAAAATCATCCAAATATAACTTTTTTATAACTAATTTATAATGCCAAATATAACTTTTCTTTATAACTAATTTATAATGAGAGGTTTTTAAATGATATATTAAATTGTCAAAAAAATTCAATTACACTGTATGCATAGTTCAAATGCAATTCCAAGTACATTCAATTAAATATTCAAATATGCATCCAAATATATAACCAAATTCAATAATTTAAACAATATGATTAATATAATTATCACATTCTATAGCATGCATAAGAAGTATATATATATATATGAATGAGATACAAATATTGTAGATATTTATCAAATAACTTATCAAATGAATTTTTTATTGATTTTTAAATTGGATTTTTGATAACTTACAAATAATGATGGCATTATCATTTAAATTTATAAACAAATAAATAGATTAAATCTATAAATATATGTATTATATATATAAAGTTTGGAGATTCTATTAAACTATGAACATAATATAAAATTCAAAATGTTTGTTGGCTTGACCAACGAGAAATAAGACCAACTTTCAAAACCAAAATGTAGCATATTAAAAATGTAATCAAACATATAGAATGAGTCCTTAAAGGAGAAATACAACCATGACTAGATAACATAGATAATAGACATAGACTTAATTAAAATTGTTGTGAGCACAAACAAAAGGAGAAGAGCATATTTCAAACATTAAAATGGGAATCTAAGTAGTAGAATTTGATGTCCCTGTAGTAGCATATGTAATCGGATGAGGCGAGAGAGGCTCGATCAGAAAGGAGCCATCACATGACAACTAAAATGAGCCTCCATTTTTCTTAACTAGCTAGGAGACTAAGGTGAGCAACAATTTGTTCTGATGTTCAAGAGTTTGTAGTCTTTGGCCAAACTTCGTATAGTATTGTTCTTTAGGAAGTCGAGCTTAGGCTACCCATGTCTTGGTATGCCAATAAAGCTCAACAGTGTGATGAAACTTCATATCTTGATTTCTTGTGTAGCCCAAATCAAGAACTAAATCTGTTAGGGACCTAACCTCCCTAACCCCTCATGTAGGTAGAATAATATATTTTCCATGTAATAAAGGTTGATGTCAGTCTATAAGTCCTATTTAATAAATGAGAACAAGTCAATGTAAGAAGACCTAATAGAAACTTCCGCTTCTAGAAACATCTTCCGCTAGAAGGTTCTTTAGAAGATAGAATTAGTATAAATAAGAGCAAGAGGAATGATAAGTCTTTGTATTGATAATTATTGTAATATAGATCTGCTATGCTAGATGTTTCACCATTGAAGTGGCAAGTGAACATTGTTTCCTATCAATAAAGGTATAATTTTGATGTTGTGGATCCATATAATTTGTTGTTCTGTTGTTATCTCTGTAGTATTTTTGTCTTTTGTTGCTATTTCAGTGTTATTCTATGCATTTTTTTTTTCTGCTAATATAATAGATCTAGTACCTTACGAGTGGTATTACAGAACTTTCCTTGGCAAAAATTTGTGGTTTTTTTTTTCCAAGGTAGAGACGTATTATGACGTATTAAAGCTACAAAGATCTTTCATTCAGTGCATAAATCTGCGGTCGGGGAAGCATACATGCAAGAACTACAAGTGGTACTTAAGTGAAAAACTTTGGCCACCCTTGTAACCCTTGTTGGTACCCCTTCGAGTGGTAGCGCATCATACACCACTTGTATACAAATTGTCCTATATATCATGAAGCCCTCTGTAGATAAACCGATCAACTGTTTGACTGCTATAGTGACATTGAGAACAACACTTGGGAAGATACTCTCTAGTACCTGGGTAGTCGGGTAGTATGACTAAGGGTACAGTCTACCCTCCTTAGTTGGTGCCCTGAGATATTGTGCCAAGTAATACTATTGGACCTTGCACGTATATCAAAGAGCTATAGCACATGGAAAACCCTTGTATGTAGAAACCATGAATATCCTAACCCTTGGGAAAGCAACATAGACAAAATAGACAACATCCATTGCTGCACAACTTCACCTCCTGCATTGTGGTTGCAAAATTACTACACATTTTTTCCTGTTAATAATTTGGGCCTTTGAACACTGCAATATTATTCATATCGGAGTATAACTCCATAGGATTTAAAAAAAAAAAGGTATAGTGGTCCCACCGACACCCTTATTCGGGACCTGTTCCATTGGATTCCCCTTTTCTCCCTGATCCCAATGGTACCTTTCACTTTTAATCCTTTTTTTAGTGGACCCGACCCCTTCCCAACATCCCTATTTTCCACCTCTTCTAGTATATTCCCCTTTTTTCCATGATCGTAGTGGTATCTATCACTTATAACCCCTTTTTTGTGGCCCCACCCACACATTCCCCTTGCCAGCACTCCCCATATCCAAATGGCCAACACTCATAACCAAGACCTGCAAGGTTCCATCAATCACACCAAGGAGTCCCTCCAACAAGTGACATTTGATATTAGCTCTACCAATTCCATGTTGAAAAATTAGAGACCCAAGTCCAACAAAAAATTGATGCCATGGATGCCAAATTCAAGAACCAATTTAACACCCTTTAGTCTGTTGTAAGCCAGTTGTTGAACCAAACCCAATGTCCTTCCTCCTTTGACCAACCAAATGTTGTTGATTCCTCTCATTCTCTAAATTTTCATTCCAACTCCTTTCATCGTGACCCCCATCTTCCCCGAGTTGAGGTCAATAAATTTGATGGCTCCAATCCCACGGGTTTGGTCACTCAAATGGAGCATTATTTTTCGTTGCATGGAATTAATAATGAGTTAGAAAAACTTCTATATCCTTTTCTCTATCTAGATTCTGAACGCTGACAATGGTGGAAATGGCATAAAAATGCATGTCAGGGGTATATTGCATGGACCCAGTTTGTTTTTGAGCACTATGAACGCTTTGACACTAACACTCACTATCTAGGTTGTTTGGCCAAGTTTAAATAGTCGGGCACAATGGAATACTTTATAATTGATTTTGAGTAGTTGGCCTTTTGAACCGAGGGAATGAAATATGTGTTCTTCCAGGAATGCTTTATTAGTGGCCTAAAGGATGAAATACGAACCCAGGTTCTCATGCCTCTCCCTTAGACTCGGTTGGAAGCTACTAAACGTTCCAAAGAGGCCCAACAAGTTGTTTTTTCCTAGAAAAAAAATCCCTCTTTTGTTCTTCGCCCTCGACCCCAAAATCCTGCTCCCCATGCCACTCCCCTCAAGGTATAGAAATTGACTAGGGATGAAATGGATGAAATCCAAATCAAGGGTATTTCCTATAGTTTTGATGACAAACATTTTGTTGGGAACATATGTAAGAAACAAAAACTTTTTATGACCATTTCAGAAGATTTTGTTGAAGAGGAGGTTGTAGTTCCCCTTATTGAAGAGACATTCCTTCCCAGTGCTACCCAGGTGCATGCTAACCCCACTAAGGTTGATCCACTAATTTCATTGCATTCCGTCACTCGATTCTCTACTCCACAAACCCTCAATCTCATTTCCTATATTAAGCATAAAAAATTCATCATTCTCATTAACAATGGGAGCACCCATAATCTTATTCATCATCACATTGTCGAGTAAACAAATTTCTATATTCGTGTTGTCAAAAATTTTCAAATCATGATAGCCAATGGAGGGTCCATGAAATGTGGTAGGTGTTGTGAAAATGTGTGTCTTGAAATTGGAAAGTACCACCTGAAATCTCATATGTTTGCCATTGACATGGGCATTTGTGACATTGTGCTAGGTGTTGAATGGTTACACACTTTGGGCCCCATTCTCATGTATTTTAAGGCATTAACCATGCAATTCCAGTAGGAGGGACAACAATATCAATTCCAAGGAATCACAGTCAGTTATCCTGAATCATCATCTCCCATCGCATGGAAAATATCCTCAAGAAATGTCACTCCGGTATTATTTCCCAACTCCATTCCATTCAAGCAGTTGAGACACCCTTTGTGCATATTGACCTCCAAGCTATCCTCTGCAAACATCAAGCTATTTTTTCCACTCCCTAGGGACTTCCTTCTTCTCGTGGTGTTCATTATCATTCCATTCCCCTTGTTCCTGGTAGTCTTCCTCCCAATGTTTTCCCTTATTGTCATCCCTTTTCCCAAAAGAATGGAATTGAGAAAATAGTACAGGAGTTCCTCCAAGTGGGTGTAATATTCCCTAGTATCAATCCTTATTATTCTCCTGTGGTCATGGTACTCAAGAAATAAGGTACTTGGAACATGTGTCTTGGCTTTTTTGCCCTCAATAAACTCACCATCAAGGACAGGTTTCCCACTCCCGTCATTGATGACATCTTGGATGAACTGAGTGGTTCTCATTACTTTACTAAACTTGATCTTCATTCTATCTACCACCAGATACGTATGAAAGAAGCATACATCCCCAAGAATATATTTAGAACTCATGAGGGTCACTATGAGTTCTTGGTCATGCCCTTTGGCCTTTGTAATTCCCCCTCCACCTTCCAAAGCCTCATGAATCATGTCTTTCGTTCTTTTCTTTGTAATTTTGTCTTAGTTTTCTTTAAAGTTATTATCATCTATAGTAAAACTTATCCATCCCATATTTCCAATGTGGATCAAGTTCTCCATCTACTCTCTCACCACCAACATTTCCTCAAACAATCTAAATGTGCCTTTAGAGCCTCAGAAGTGGAGTACCTTGGTCATATTGAGGGAAAGGATGATGTATAGGTGGATCCTAAGAAAATTGAAGCTATGCAGGATTGGCTTCACCATAAAACTCTTAAGAGATTGCATGGATTTATGGGTTTAACAGGTTACTATCACAATTTTGTTAATAACTATGGAAAAAATACAGCCCCTCTCACGGATTTCCTTAAAAATAATTCCTTCACTTAGACTCGACTCGCTACCAATCCTTCCAAGCCTTGAAAGAAGCTATGTGCACGACTCTGGTCCTAGCCCTTCCTGACTTCACCCAAAATTTTGTCTCATAATAGAGATTAGACTACCAGTGTCTTTGTATGCCAATAAATCTCAACAGTGTGATGAAACTTCATATCATGATTTCTTGTGAAGCCCAAATCAAGAAATAAATCCCCCACTTGTTGTTTCACATCTGCATCATCGTAATAGGCTTTGATGATTTTAACTTCTTACTCAAGGGGATGCATGACCACTTGCACGGAGGAAGAGACATAGTCATGATAATGTGCAAATTATTTCTCTATGGTGAGGATCACATGAGTTTTTAAAGCGAGTAATTCTTTCACTAAGGAAGAACGAGGGGCCATGAGAGAGCCAAACAAAATCACTTTCCAATCATCTAAAAGATCCAATCTAAAAAACCTAATTAAGACATGAATGAAAACCAAAACCATATTTACCTTCTTGGCCACCCATGTGGGGATGTAGAATTCGAGGACAAGCACTCAAGTTACATCCAGTCCCATGAATGAAAACTTAATCATATTCATACCTGCAACCAATAGCATAGTACCATTCTACTTCCATTGATTCCTTCAACGAGCCAGAGCCTTGAAAAACATAATCACTCACTCGTGGAGAAGTACCTGGAAAAACAATGTTGGGGGGTATGTATCCAAGTGCATGGATGGGAGGATGGGAAAAAAAACTACAACATCATCCTTAGCATTAGTAGCTTGGCCACATGTCACCCGATCCGAGGTTAAATATATCTTATTAAATTATATGTGTATGTGAGGTTTTAATAATAATACAATATTGTAGAGATTTATGAGATAACTTCTCAAATGAATTTCTCTTATGATTATTGGTTTCTAAATGGGACTTTAGATATCTTACAAATAATGATGGTATTATCATTCAAAATTACAAACAAATAAATAGGTGTTCATTTATAAAGATATGTCATAGTTTTAGTGAAATGTAGGGATGAAAATTTGACATTTACATATTTTTTAAATTGAAGATTTCTAATTTCATATATGCTTTGTGAATTTTGATGTGTAGTAAATACATAATCTGTAAGGAATTAAATTATCTTTTTAATAATATTTGTGAAAAAATATTAATTTTAGTTAATGCATCAAATTTGAATTTAATTATATGTCTGTCCTTGAAAACTTATGTAAAAGTCAACAAACAAATTTTGTTCACAATAACTATTTTTGTGTTATGTATATAATTAAAAAATATATTTATATGTATATGTATATGTAGACACACATAGACAAGCGTGATCTACATAAAACATAGTTTGTCCCACTTTAAGTTGACAAAACAATATTTTCATCACATTTTATACACTATGTGTTCCCAACAATTTTTTCCCCTATTTATGTAAGTTGAAACTCTTTTAAAGAGTAAACATCCATAGGTATCCCAAGTATTTTTTTATAAGCTTTTTTCTTTATAATTTTTATGTTATTGATTTTTTTCTAGCTGCCTCCGTAACCATGGACAAAATAAATTAAAATACAATATGAAAATAAAAAATAGAAAATGATATTCTATTGGATAGAGGATTCAATGATGAATCTACTAGAATCAATTTTACCACTTGAGGTGGAAGAGATGAAGGGATTTCACCCCTTACAAGATATAACTGTAAAAATTTCTACATAAAGGGGGTAAGATTTCTTATTTTTAGACACTTGATTGAGCATTAAACCTCAATTGGGGGATTATAAAAAAAATTGATCGAGTGCTTTATATGGAATTTAAAAGGAACTCAATTGAGCGTTTATTAAACCTTTTATCAAGATAATGTTGGGTTAAATAAGGATGCTCGATCAACATATGACCTCAATTTATTTAATAACCTTGATCCAAGTATGGAACTCAATTAAGGTAATGACCTTGACCAAGGTATGCACATCCATTGATGATTTGATATAAAAAAAAATAGAAAAATAAAATACAAACTACCACAAAAAAAAATAAAAGGAAAAAAGTGTTATAACTTCCATGTTGATTATATCATGGTGAAAAAAAAGAAAAAACAATGTGTGTGAAATCAAATATTCATCTGCAAAAATTACAAAAAAATGTATAGTTTGGGTAATTTCAAGAGTTGAGATGGAGAATAAGGAAAAACATACAAGGAAATATGATTGCAAATGAGATGATGAAGATGAGGTGTGAGAGAAGGATAAAGAGAGGATGAGAAAAACATGAGTAGAATTGAGAGAACGTAACATCTAATGCATGAAGAGTGAAACACACTAGAAATTGTAGGCGATGCTATGTAGGAAAAAAATGTAGGTTAATATCTATTGATCCATTTCATGTCTCACCTTTCAACCCAAACCTTGTATTAAATATTTTCCAAATCCACTATTCTTCTCATTTTCTTAATCCAAAGTCTTTATACTTAGCCATTTTTTATTTGTGTGAAACATTTTCACTATAACCATGTCCCCGTACTCCGCAAAAATATTTCCCCCACACTCTGCACAAGAACCTTCTGCGCATAACCCATACTTACTATATTTTAAACTCTTTAGTGTGGAGAACATATATCACTTCCACTCCCTACATTTTTACATATACGAAATCCCCGCATTTCCACATCCCCGCATTTCCACATCTCCACACTCCCAATAGTTACACACAATTCATTTTTACAAGCCATGTACTTTGCATGATAATCAAGAACCATTTATGGAACATTTATTTGTTCCAATTTGTGAGGTGAAGGGCAGTGATTTAGGACTAATGTGAAGTAATTATCCTGATTTTCAATAAGCCACTTAATTGTTTCTATTTATGATCACTCGTATTTCAAAATTATTTCATATGCATGGAAAGGAAATTTTATTAAATACCTACCATGCACTTGGGATTTTAACAATTCAAGCTCTGTAATTCATTACTCACGGTTTCACGTATATCATAGTACATTGAAGAAATAAGGAACATGTCTAATAGAAGGAGGAATGAGACTTTTGTGGAGATACAATTAACTCTCTCATGAGGAAAGACAAGAAATTTCATTAGTCAACTTCTTATCAGTGGTTTTAAATATAATTGTAGAAGAAAAACAAAATAACAGACTTTGGACTACAGGGCTTGTGAAAATTGGTTGTGCATAAGAGGTCGTTGACATCAAGGAGTTGGTATCCTATTGAACTCAATGATTTAATTCAAAGAGGAGAGTGATTCATGTAGATACAGAAGGAAAGAACATTGGTGTCCTAACCCCAAAATTATCCATAATAATGTTACTCCTCCCTTCTCCAAATAATAAGCTCAAGCTACCAGATGCAGATGATTTCCATGATTCTCAGGGTGGCATGTTGAATGTGTTGAAATATTTTTTGGTTCCATTTGTTAAAATTCCCAACAACTTTTCAGCCATCGACATATCTTTGTTCGAAGAGTCATATGGAAACTTTTCGTGGCTATTCATGCATTTGGTATGTCAAGAGTCCACCTCCCATATCCACAGGTCATCTCTATATGTACTCTACTTTTCCTTTCAAAAAGATGTCACCTTCAATTGCGTAGAAGTGATTTCAAATGAAATTTCTTTTCAATTAAGTAATTATTTAAATACTAAAAGGTTTTTCATGGCCACATACTTGGTATTTGCACTTTCTTAGTATAATGTCTTTGAGGGGCTTCCTCTAAAAGGAAATGTAGATATTGATAATGAACCATTTCAGTTCTTGTATCATGTTATTTGGAGACATAAATCATCATTACTTTTTTGTATCATTCAAGATCAATTTCTCATAGAATTCATACATGTATTGACTGGAATAGAAACAAAAAGAATAACCTATGAAGCTGAGGATTATCTCAAGGGAAACAATATTTGTGTCTAAGAAGAAAATCATACCTATTGTTGATTAAGGTTGTTTGTCATTGATGTCAACCCTTGAAGAAAGTACAGTAGCGAATTCTGGCAGAAAAAAGGTTTAGGTAATGGACCCAAGGTTGTTTAATGTATAATGGTATGAGTTTTAATATATTTGAAGGTAATACTATTCTATATGGATAGTACATGTCATGCCATTTCTAGTGGTATGCGGAACGTCACATATGTGTAACGTCTCATATGTTTCCTTGAAGCCCCAAAAGGTCAAATAAGTCAAAGAGCTTGCAAAGAAGAAATTATTATTAAATGATAAAGTAAAGTGAAAAAGTCAAGAAGGATTATTTAAATAATAAAGTGAAGTGACAAAATCAAAGAAGATTATTTAAATGATAAAGTGAGGTGACAAAGTCAAGGAGAAATATTTAAATGATAAAGTAATGGAGAACTTTCTAATTATGGAAAGTGGTTAACCGTAAAAATGAGGAAAATAGGTTAAGTGACCTGGAAATAGTTTAAGTGACCTAGAAATATGTTAAGTGGTCTAGAACTGGGCTAAGTGACCTAGAAATGGGTTAAGTGACCTAGAAGATGGAGAGTATAAATAAGTGGCAAGGCTCTCTCATTTTATATCACACTTGATCATATTGAATATATATAGGTGACTGAGGTAACCAAAGGATATCTATGCAAAATTTCATAGGGAAGGTGAAGAAAAGAAGGCTGAAATTTAAGGGAGGATAAGTTCTTTTGATGATGCTTTCTAAGGTATGTTATTTACAGGTCATCTCACCATTTTCACAGTCACTTTTTTCTAGAATGATTCAGACCGTGAAATTGATGGGCCATTGGGGAAACATATCCAACTATATATGGTAAAAAATTAAACTTGCGGGTCCTTGTATTTTTGGAATTACACTCTATGGAAAATAGGGTTTGTGGCTAGTCTTGAAACTAGTCTAAAACAGGTGTTTTGGGTAAAAATGTCATAAATGATTCATAATAGATCCAAATTCAGTAAGACCAAATGTGTTGGTTAGAGAATACTATGGAGTATTCTCTATAACATTTTTCAGATCCATTCAACAAATATTCCATGTGGTGCATGCTCTACAAGGTCTCTCTCTAGAATAAGACAGAATTCAGTAAGGTATGCCATTTTTTCTATAAATCCTTTTCTGAGAGGTTCCAAGTAGTGAAACCTTGAGGAATTTCATTAAAAAAACTGAAGAAAATTGTGTACTACTTTCATATCTTTATTCATTACAGGTACATAGTTATGATTATTTCAAGTTAGGGTTTTTGACTAATACCAAACTAGTCATGTGAGACTAAAAGAAAGTTTGATGAAAATGCTAGTCTCTTGTTGTGACAGTTAAGGAAGGTTTGAAGGTATGTGATCATATACACCAGGTCTATTACAGAGTGACAAATTATATTTGGATGATGAAATTGATGAGGGATTTTGGTTAAGGTACATGTTGGGTACATGGTTGAGAGAAGTAGTAGATGAGTTAGCACATACATGACGTTTATAGTTGATGATGTTGGTACATATTGATGAGTCATAGTTGATAAGTAGTTGACACATGATTGGTACATACTTGGTACATGGTCGGATGCACTTGTTTATGGTACAGGTTTATTATAGGTTGGTGCATAGTTGATGCACTTGTTTATGGTACAGGTTGATTACAAGTTGAGGTACCGGTTGATGCATGGTTGATGCATGGTTCATGCTTATTGGTACAGGTTTACATTGGTGTATATCACAATGATAGTGTGACAGTGCTTCCATCATTCTACTTCTACTTCAGGGCAGTTGGATGGGGCAAGGTCAGGTGGTTGTAGCCAGAGAACATAGGGGGTTATAGCCAAAGAATAGGGGAGATGGAGCTTCCTTTAGGTTGTAACTTGAGAAACAAGGGGGTTGGAGACTCCTTCCAGTTGCAGCTAGAAAAAAAAGGAATTCGGTGCTTCCAATGAATGTAATTCTTCAAGACATATAAGAAAAAGAACTACATGGTTTTCTCCTGCTTTGGGTTTCCACGTAAAACACTGGTGTACTATGTATGTGTATTATTGTTCATTTCTTCATTTCTCATTTACTCTACAGTTATTGGATGATAATGCTACATTGATATAACACTTGGATTATATAGTTAAAAAGGATTAAATTTCTCTATTACTTATTCACGCCCCCTCCTAGTAATCCAACAATTGGTATCAGAGTAGGTTCCTTCAGAAATCAGTTTAACCACTGAAACGTAGATCATGGAGAGAAACAACTTGTATAAAAATGGAATACCACAGTTCAATGGAAAAAAGTATGCATTTTGGAGCATAAGGATGAAAAAATATATACAGGCACATGGATTTGAAATTTTGCAATCAATTGTAGATGGATACATAGCACCAGCAGTTCCACCAACAAATGAAAAAGAAGTTAACCTCGGACAGAATAATTCCAAAGCCAAAAATGCACTTTTGAATGGTCATAGTGAAACGATATTCACCAAAGTTGCACATTGAAAATCCACTAAAGAGATTTGGGACAAACTTCAAAATATTTATGAAGGAGATTCAAAAGTCAAAGTGGCAAAGCTTCAAACTTACAGAAGTCAGTTCGAACAACTTAAGATGAAGGTAGATGAGAATATTTCATCTTACTTTTTATGAGTTGATGAAACAGTAAATGCAATCATAGGATTGAGAGAAGAAATCAAAGAATCTATAATTGTTCAAAAAGTACTAAGGTCTCTTCCTATGAGATTTGACCCTAAGATATCAACACTAGAAGAAAGATCAGATCTAAACTCAATAAGCGTGGATGAATTAAATGGAATATTCATAGCATATGAAATGATAACTGAACAAGAAAATACAGATATAAAAGAAGCATCCTTCAAAGCATCCAAAAATTCAAAGAAAAAGGGAAGGAAAAAAGAAGAACATAACAACAGCAGTGACGTCTCGAAAGATGATGAATAAGTGGACAACTTTGTCAAAAGACTGAACAAGGGAACCAACGGTAGGTATATAGGTAAGATTCCTTTAATTTGTTTTAATTGTGATGGTATTGGTCATTTTTCTAACAAATTTCCCTATAAGAAAAAGATAAATGATGACGGTCACTCAGAAGGAAAACAAACATATAAAGACAAAATAACCACAAAGAAAGTTTTTAGGAAAAACTTATGCACAAAAGAAGACATCTCATCATCAAATGAAGATGAAGTCGGTGACAGTGAGACAGAAAGATTTTTATTCATGGAAATAAAAGACTCTGAATAAGAATATGAAGAAGCCGAAGAAGAATATGAAGAAGTCGAAGAAGAAATTGAAGTGGTAGAAGTTGACTACCAAGAGGAATTAATGTGTGTCATAGAAGTTATCAGAAGAGAAAAGAAGAAAAACAAGAAACTACAAGAAGAACCATACAAGAAATAAGACACTCAAGAACTAGAACAAATGATCACAAATTTGAAGGTTCAAAAAGAAGAACATAAAATAATTGAAGAAGCACTCAAAGAACAACTAGAAGAAAAAGACAAGATCATTGGAAATTTGGAAGCAAAGATTGTCCCATTAAGAAAGGATATTCAAATAAAAATATGCAGAACAACTCAAAAGTTTCGGATGACATTATCAACAGTCAAAAATATCATCAAGACAAGTCCAGAATTGGATACAATCAAACAAAAAAAGGATCAAGATCCAAAACAACAGAGCAAGAAACATATCAAAAAAGATATGCAAAAACAATCAAGGGGGATAGGAAGATCTACAAGGAAGATTACAAGGACACTATGTTACACATTATTTTCGTCATCCCTATGACCATTAATGATGTAAACCTATCTGTTTCCTTCATAGGGGTCAGTGGCCTAAGTTCCTGAAGAGAGAAGGGAGAAGAACGTTTCCTGAGAAAAGAAGTTGCATTTTCCTTTGTAAAAACCTTATAAAAAAGGAAGTTCGCAGGCTGCCTATGTATTAGGGTGTGAGAATGCCTGATTCTCGCAGGTTGCATCATAGCTAGGGTGAGAGATGTTCATAGGTTGCACTATAAGAAGGGTGTGATAATTCTTACACGTGTGAAAAACGAGCGTTTTCTCGAATCTTCTAGAAGGAGAAGCTTCCATGGTGAGGTGGCATCCGAATGGTTTGGATCTTACTCGCTTTCATGATTTAGTGGGATCATCCTAACCTCCTCACCTTATCCTCTTCAACTTATAAAAGGAGAGGAGCTCTCATGGAGAAGGGGTTCTGGTTCTTGAGCTTGTTAGCTTTGGTTGGCTTAGAATTATTATCTTGGTTGGAGTGGCTTTGAGATTTGCTTTGTCAAGATAGATTGTGAGTAGCTATCATATCCATGGTCTCAGAATCCTTGGAGAAAGAAGTGTGTGGGGAATGAAGGACAGTTGGAAGGGACCTTACAACATCAAGTCCATGGTTGTAATCTCTCTTTCACATTTAATATGATACAGTAATATGATTCTTTCCTATAAAGCTTGTTGTGTTTTATTGTATGATTCCTTGATCACATACATAGGTTTATATTGAGTTTATGCTATTGCTATCACTTTGGTTGGTTGCTTTCTTTTGCAGGTCCATCATTGTATGAGTGTCGAAAAGGATCTAGGATGGCGATGGCGAGAGGAAGCGACATTTAAATGGTATATCACTCATCCCTATTTAGTTAGTAAATTCAATACTTAAAACTTAAGGAAATCGTCATGTTCTGTCCTGTTTTGTTCTAGATCCAGGTGGATCTAGGGAGATCAGTTAGTGTCCGCACCTACCGATTAGTCCGATAACAAAATTGGCGACTCCACTGGGGAACGGATTGTTTCCTAGTTAGTCTAGTTTCCCTTCCTTTGATTGCTTGTTTTCTGGTTTCTGATTCTGTGGGACATCCATCTAGACTCTCTAGATCTAGAAGTTCACTTAGATTCCCTATCCTTTTTCAAAATTTTCTTTGATTTCAGATATTCTCGCACTGTACCTGTCTGTGGACTGCGAGAATCATGGATGTTTGCACCCTACAGTTAGGTTCAGTGCGAACTTCTCGCACCCTACCAATGTCTATCCTGTGAGAATACGTAATTCTCGCACTGTAATATACTGCTAGCCTGCGAACTTGTTTGTAAAAATTTTTGGATTGGGTCTTGTCATTTTTTTGATGCCCAGTTGTGCTTTGAACAGTTGGATTGAACTTTTGGAGCCTATATTGATCTGTTTATAGTCTTCTTGACATTCTTTGAGTTTCTTTTATCCATTTTTGCTTTGTTTGGTTTTGAAATATTAGTCTCTTGCTTTGAGTGTCTTTCAATTACAAAGCGTGTGTTTTCTTTAGAATTGTTTAAAGAAAGATGATATTTCTTCTGAATAGTTCGCTTTAAAAGAAAACTTTTAGTTTGGGTTTCTTTGTTTTAAGAAAGTTCATTATTTCTTTTGGTGAAATTTTTGAAACAAAAAGATTTAATTTCTTGATTTATATTAGATTGGGGGGGCATCCTTGCATTTGGAGTAGCGAAATTGCATAATTCTTGGCATTTTTTAATCTTAAATTATGAAAAAATTTCCCCCTCATGGTCGGGGGGGTCCATGAATCATGCATTGGTGTACATTACCTTTTTCTCATTTCTTAAGAATCTTGATATTGATGAGTTTAATATATTTTGGGACATCGTGCATATGGTAATGATAAATGTTTTCTCCTTCTCGTAGCATAGCTTTCATCGAAATGAAAAGATTGCATCTTCATATCTTTGCATAATTTTCAAGTCAGTCAAAACACCATATTGTCCATGCCATTTTCCTTTTGAGTAACAACAACCATAAAATAAAGCGCTTATAAAAATTGATTAGACATTTTTATTTTTTCTGGTAGCAAACCTACATTAGATTAGTCGTAGGGATTTGGAATAGGTGTGAAAGATAACTTTCCAAAGCTGAAAACAAACATAGTATCTTGTGATAGGGAGAGTTAAATCCACTTATTGCATTTTGTCCTGGGAATCCCTTCTAACACAAGGGTCAATCACGAGGTCGCATTGAGACTGACAGAGTTACTCACCCTGCTTTGTTGGTCTTGGTGTAGAGGTTGCGTGTATTATGGGGGTCGCTTGAGAGGTATACCCACAATGATGAGTGGAAGCCTTTCGAGTTGATTTCGGGCTAGATACCCTACCCTTGCACATGGATCAGACTGTCGATTGTTTCCCCAGGCATCATTGTAGTAATTGGTAACCTTAGTGGCCTATCTCTCTAGGTTCTTTACACGAGGTGACTGTGGAGGGGAAAGTCTTCACGGTACCTGGAATCGACGTTGGCCAAACTCACTCGGGCTCCTTGGAGGGTATACCCACGATTATGTGTGGGAGCTTGTACCAAGGTGTAAGTCTGTTAAGCAGGTCGTCAACGTAAATTTTCCACCCACTCTATCTCAGCCTCTTCTTACATTGTTCCCGCGACGTTTTATTTCATCACCAACTAGTGCATTCATTGTGAGAAGGTTTTGTTTGTTTGCTTGCTTCCTAGATTTTTAGCGTGTGCTGTTTGTTTTTCTTAGTGGACTCTAGATTGGATTTTTTTTCTTCATGGCGTCATTTCCCAAAATGACCAATGAAGGAACCCCTGCTCCAGGGGAACCTTTTATTTTTCCTTTTTATGAGAACATTGGTCCTCCTCACATCACTACTTTGAGCCTTCTAAGTCTCACTATTTTATTACCAGTATGGTTGTTTTCCACTCAGGTAATCCCGAATGCAGTTAGTGCTTCAATCACAAGCACTTCCCCCCAAGAGCATCAACCTCATGTTGATCCTTCACCTTCTTCACCAGTAAGGTCTTCTTCGCCTTCTTCGCTTGCAAGGTTGCCTTCCATTTCATGTTCTTCGTCGAGTGAAAGTTATGAAGTTAGTAACTCGGTGAATAAGAAGAAGAAGAAAAGGAAGATTAAGAAGAAGAAAGATAAACAAGGGTCAAAACTTTCGACTACTGTCAAATATGTTGGAAAACAACCAGTTACTATTAATCGTGCTGAAAGTGTTGATGATGTCAAGATCACACAAACAACCCGTAAGCCCAAGTACCCTTGCAGGCTTTGTAAGGGTAGCCATCTTCTTAAGGAATGCCCTGGTCTATCCAAGGTTATAGAAGCATGGTCTACATATCCTTGCCAACCCATGTCGTTAGCCTCTGAACAACATGCTGACAACCCCTCGTCAACCAGCCATGATACGGTTGGGAAGAAGAAAAGTAGAGTCAAGTTCCCATATGCAAAGGGAGTCATCTAACTCATCTTTGCCCTCATATGGAAAAAGCCTCGAAATTACTGGAAGACATGACTGTTTCATAGCCTCAACTTCCAGCTGCTTATCGCAAGTTTTCTCTCAACCCACCTGTAGTTGATGGACTGATCACTCCGGTCCCTTCACTGGTCAATCCGGTTGATCATGTCATCAATTTGGTCACGCCCTTAGTTGAACCAGTTGACAAAGTGGTTGATCCAATACCATCCTCGATCAATCCCACTCTCCCCTCAGAGAGGGAAACCCAAGCGGTCGATCCGTTTCCACCTGTCGACCCCATTCTCCCCTTGGAGAATGAAACCCAAGTGGTCGATCTGATCCCATCATCGGTCGATCCTACTCTCCTGCTAGAGAGTAAACCTGATACTGCCCATGTTTTTCTTGTTGATACATAATCTACCATGCCGGGGGATATTCCTCCTTCTCCCGTGGAACCCCCTCCAAATAATGAGGCCATCCGTTTTGATTGGGGTGTGCTAACTGGACCTCGTCTTCCCTCTTACATTCCTTTCCAGATTACAGTACAGGTTTGTGGTCGAGACGTTCCTCAGACACTGATAGATGAAGGTTCATCTGTTAGTATTTTGTCCTCTATTACTTGGCAAGCTTTGGGTTGTCCTCTTCTTGCGCCAGTTACGCAGAATCTGTTAGCTTTTAACAGAAGAACTAGTCAACCTTTAGGGACCCTTCCTCAGTTTCCTATAACTTTGGGAGGGAAAACTGTCTTCATTGATGTCATGGTAGTCCAAGACCCCTTGGATTTTTCTTTACTCCTTGGGAGGGATTATGTCTATGCCATGAAAGCTATTGTGTTTACTCTTTTTCATGTGATATCTTTCCCTCACGATGGACGGGTTGTGACTATTGATCAACTTTAATTCATTGACCCTGCCTAGATTGCCTCCCTGAATGGTTCTTATACGCAGATGGTATCGCCCCCGCCATAGGTCAATTATGTGGCGTTGTCGCCCATGGCTTCAACTTCTGATGACTTAGATTCAGTAGTTGACATGGTGATCTCTTCGATAGGTTTGTTAGAGCTTGATCTCTTTACTCCTGTTGCGACCCTCGATATGGTGTCCTTCCAGAGTGTGTTTCTTCCTTCCAGTGAAGACCTCTTGGAAGCCATGACCGAGTTTTGTCTCTTGACATGGTGTCATTCCGGAGAATTGTCCTCTTGGAATCCATGATCAAGAAGAGAGGTTCCGAGGATAGTTTTTTGTCTCTATGGAAACCTCGTTAAAAAATGAAACAAAGGTCCTTGAGCATGATTTTCTGATTTCAAGCTCGTTAAAAAATGAAACCAAACTTGAGCATAATTTTCTAATTTCAAGCTCGTTAAAAAATGAAACCACTCGAGGATAGTTTTTTTGTCTCTGTGGCAACCTCATTAAAAAATGAAACAGAGGTTACGAGCATATTTCTTGTTTCTGTGTCAAGCTCGTTAAAAAATGAAATAGTTTTCCCCCTCTCTATTTGAGTCAAGTCCTTCGTCTAGTATTTGAAGCTTCATTTCATTCTCCTTTTCAGTTGGATGAAACGAAGCTTGGGGGGCATTTACTTTCATCCTCTGGACTTCATGCTGAAGTTAAGACACTAGTTTATTAAGCTGGGGGCTAAGTACCAACCATCCATGTGTTATGCATTGGGAAGTCGCAAGCATAGTTTTCTATGGTTCAAGCTTGTGTAAAAATGAAACCACTTACCTCAAACATAGTTCCCTCTGGTTCAAGCTTGCGTAAAAATGAAACCAAGTCCAAGCATAGTTTTTTTTTAAAGCTTGCGTAAAAATGAAAAAAATCTCGAGCTTAGTCTTTGTTCTTTCTCATGCTCGTAAATCAATGAGAATGTAACCAAGTATACTTTTATCACTTTTTCAGACTCGTAAAGGTTATATAAAAAAGGAACCCCATGGAGTTCCCTTTAAGCTTTTTTCAGACTCTCTAAACATGAAAAGATTGTCGAGCGATCTCGTTCTCTTCACGCTCGTTAAAGTATTTGAAGAAAATGTCTGTTGAGCGATAGTTTATCTCTTTTTCGGTCTCATCGGACTACTTTACGAAAAAGGAACTGAGAGAGTTCTCTTTTAAGTGTTTTTCCAGAATCTATAATCATGAAAAACCTTCGAGTTTTCTATCCTTGGACTCGTTAAATAAACATCGAAAGACCTACAATGGGACCGAACCACTCCTTCCTAGGGTTCGTTAAACATACTCCGAGGGACTCATCCAAAGGATGAGTTTACATTACAAGAATATGTTATCCTCCTCAAGCTTGTGTAAAAATAAAGAGGTACTCGCTAGAAATGGTGGGGGGGAAATTGGGAAAGAAATGTATCAAAACCTGTATTCTTTGGAAGAGTTGCTTTTGAACATGACACCCTTTCACTCACCTTGTGTCTAGGTTGGAAAATCCACTTGTCTCCTAATCATACTCCTATAAGATTACAAATTGTTCTGTGATCCTTGTTGTTGAGTCAGTATTTCCAAGACAATTGTCATGTCGTCAATATGTTCAAAAAGATGTCCAACCCGAAAAGCCTTCTATTGCGTCGCCCATTTATGCAGTCCTTAAGCCTTCTATTGCGTCGAACATCCCTGAGTCAGTCCTAAATTACTTGTTACTCTGATCTACATCAAATCTTGTTACTTGTTTCATGTCATTGATGTGGGATAAATTAAGGCCCTCCCGTGAGGAGTCTTTTCCTGTTGACTTCAACTCATTATCCAAGAATTAGACTTAGAAACTAATTGGTACCTTGGAACTTTCATGCCTCAATGGTAGGTTTCCTCGCTTTCGACATTGGGTTTTCATTATTAACCCCTGATCGGGAGATTTCGCCGAGTGTTCAACTTTAGCTCATTGATTCACATTCGTTGGATTGTACCAGTGTACCTTGGGAGTCATTGACATTAATGGTGATTTCCCTGGAACTTGTTAACAGTATACACTAATGACCAGTAATCAAGTGATTTCTACCATGTTCGACTTCAACACATGTATTCACATGGTTAGATTCGTACTATAGAGTGGTGGAGATGAAGACCCTGGATATTTTCTGACAGATCCAGGTTGCGTTGGAGTATATTTAGTGTACTGTTGCATAGATCCACATTGTATGTCTGGTAGCTATGTTCAAATTTGAGTCTTTAACACATAGATCCACAGTGTATTTTTGGTGGCTATGTTCAGATTTGAGTTATATCGGCATGGATCCACAGTGTATGTTTGGTGGCCATGACCTGTTTTACTTGACATGGATCTTCGTATGTCAGCATTTATGCTTTGAGTCATTTATATTATGAGTATGGGAATGCCTACCTCAGTGATGATATATTATTGTACTGTATTTCCTTGTTTGTTGGTAGGTTTTCGACCGACTGTTCCTTGTTCCCTACACACACTCGACAAAGTATTTCAGCTATCACTTTGTTCTAACTTCATACTTGGGGGGGCTCTCTGTTACACATTATTTTCGTCATCCCTATGACCATTAATGATGTAAACCTATCTGTTGCCTTCAGAGGGGTTAGTGGCCTGAGTTCCTGAAGAGAGAAGGGAGAAGAACTTTTCCTGAGAAAAGAAGTTGCATTTTCCTTTGTAAAAACCTTATAAAAAAGGAAGTTCGCAGGCTGCCTATGTATTAGGGTGCGAGAATGCTTGATTCTCGCAAGCTTCATCATAGCTAGGGTGCGAGATATTCGCAGGTTTCACTATAAGCAGGGTGTGAGAATGCTTACACGTGGGAAAAACGAGCGTTTTCTCGAATCTTCTAGAAGGAGAAACTTCTATGGTGAGGTGGCATCCAAATGGTTTGGATCTTACTCGCTTTCATGATTTAGTGGGATCATCCTAACCTCCTCACCTTATCCTCTTCAACTTATAAAAGGAGAGGAGCTCTCATGGAGAAGGGGTTTTGGTTCTTGAGCTTGTTAGCTTTGGTTGGCTTGGAATTATTATCTTGGTTGGAGTGGCTTTGAGATTTTCCTTGTCAATATAGATTGTGAGTAGCTATCAGATCCATGTTCTCATAATCCTTGGAGAAAGAAGTGTGTGCGGAACGAAGGACAGTTGGAAGGGACCTTACGACATCAAGGCCATGGTTGTAATCTCTCTTTCACATTTAATATGATACAATAATATGATTCTTTCCTATAAAGCTTGTTGTGTTTTATTGTATGATTCCTCGATCACATACATAGGTTTATATTGAGTTTATGCCATTGCTATCACTTTGGTTGGTTGCGTTCTTTTGCAGGTCCATCATTGTATGAGTGTCGGAAAGGAGCTAGGATGGCGATGGCGAGAGGAAGTGACATTTAAACGGTATGTCACTCATCCCTCTTTAGTTAGTAAATTCAATACTTAAAACTTAAGGAAAGCGTCATGTTATGTCCTGTATTGTTCTAGATCCAGGTGGATCTAGGGAGATCAGTTAGTGTCCGCACCTATCGATTAGTCCGATAACACACTCCTCCACCGAGAAGATTCATATTTCAGAATCAACAACTGATAGATAGGCCTTAGGAAGAAGAAGAATTTATAAGAGTACCTCCTTTTAGAAGATCTTCAACTCCCAGGTATCAAACTATCCTTTTTGGTTTATGTTATGCATGTAATAATTTTGGACATAAATTTGTGAATTGAAGAGATAACAACAGGAACACAAACAAATTTTAAATTCATACACAAAGGGGTTATCCAAGAAGTCCTAGTGAAACATAGAGAAGAAGTTATAACAGGTTTGAATCTTTGAGCATTGGAGTGCAATGTTACAAATGTAACAATTTTGGACACATGGCCAAACACTGCAGAATAACAGATCCTCCTAGATAACCGCAACAGAATAACAACAGTCACAAATAGGAACCTCAGAAAAGGACATAGATAATAAAGAAGGATCAATATAGCAATGAAGAATGCACACTCGCTCTACAAGATAATCAGAAGAAACTTGGTTGGTATGTTGACAATGGTTGTTCAAAACACATGACAAGTGATAGAGACAGGTTTCTTACATTACGAAAGGAAAGAGATGGATCAATCTCCTTCGGAAATGATGATTCAGCTAAAATCATTGGAAAAGGCACAGTTAGAATTGGGAACAAGAATACCAAGGCAGAAAATGTTATACTAGTAGAATATATGAAAAATAATCTTCTAACTATGATTCAAATGTGTGACCAAGGTCATAAAATTACTTTTGATTCACAAAAGTGAGAGATAAGAAAAGAAGGTCTAGGAAAATTGATTGCTACAACTGCGAGAACTTCAAGCAACATATATGTATTAAGTGAAATTGGAAATGAAAGGTGTTGTCTAGGAAAGGAAGATGAAAGTTGGCTATGGCACAAAAGAATGGGTCATATACATTTTGATAACCTTGTCAAAGTCAACAGAAGAGAAGCAGTCATAGAAATGCCCAGGATCACGAAACCAACCAACACTTTATGCAAGCATTGTCAACAAGGAAAGAAAACAAAGACTAGGTTCAAATCAAAGGAATATTCAGTGACAAGACCACTGGAAATTGTGCATACTGGTCAAGTTGGACCAACTACAACAAAGGGTTTAAAAGGTGAGAAATACTTTATGTTATAAGTTGATGATTATACAAGAATGACTGCAGTTTTCTTTCTCAAGAACAAGTCAGAAGCTTTTGAAAACTTCAAGATCTACAAGGAAATTGTTAAAAATGAAATGGATTCAAAAATCAAATGCTTGAGATCTGATAATGGAGGATATTTCACTTCAAAGGAATTTATGGACTACTGTAGAAGTCATGGAATAAAAAGGCAATTTTTCATTGCTAGGACACCTCAACAGAATGGAGTTGTTGAAAGAAAAAATGGGAAAGTACAGGAAATGGCTTGAATAATGCTAATGGATTCCAAATTGACAGACATATTTTGGACATAGGCAGTGCATACAACATTTCACATTCAAAACAGATTAATGCTTAGAAACAACACTGACAAAACTCCCTACAAGCTATGGAAAGGAAGACCAGCAAATGTGAAGCACTTCAGAGTTTTTGGAAGCAAATGCTACATCAAAAGAGAAGATGGAAAAATGGGAAAGTTTGACTCTCATGTGGACAAAGGATCACTTGTTGGTTACTCAAGTACAAGGAAAGAAGACAAGTGTTACAATATGAGATTGAACAAAGTTGTAGAAAGAATCAACATAACAATTGATGAAACAGGTAGACCAGAATCAAAGGAAGAAGAAAATGAATCAATGGAATGACTTTTAGAAGAAGAAGCGGAAGATGAAAAGGAAGTAGAAGAGGAAGATGAAGAGAATCCAACAGAAGCAAAAGAGAATGTTCAACAAGTTCTTTCAAAGACACATAATAGATGAGTATAGAAGAATCATCTTTCAGATCAGATTATTAGAAACAAAGACACAGGAGTTGAGACTAGAAGAGGAATCCGTTCACTAGAATAAACACACCTAGCACTCACATCTACGATTGAACCGACCCATTTTGAAGAGGCCATCAAGGATGAATTTTGGAACAAGGCCATGGATGAAGAATTGGATCGAATAGAGAAAAATGAAACTTGGGAATTGGTTCCAAGACCAAAGGATAAGAATGTGATTAACACAAAGTGGTTATACAAGAATAAATTGAATGAAGATGGACAAGTTACAAGGAACAGAGCTAGATTCATATGTAAAGGATATGCACAGGTTGAAGGAGTCGACTTTGAAGAGACATTTTCCCTAGTTGCCAGAATGGAAGAAATCTGATTGCCTTTAGCTTATGCATGCTCCAAAAATATTAAAGTGTATAAGATGGACGTAAAATCATTGTTTTTGAATGGGGAACTTGAATAAGAAGTCTACATTGAACAACCTGAAGGATTTCAGTTGTCAGAAAATGCAGACTATGTGTGCAAATTAAATAAGGCCTTGTATGGTCTAAAACATGCTCTTAGAGCATGGTACTCTAGACTGGATAAATATCTACAGTAGGTAGGGTTCATAAAAGGAAGTGCATACACCAACCTCTACATCAAGGTAAGTCAAGGTAATATTTTATTAATTGAAGTTTATGTTGATGATATTATTTTTGGTAGTGATGATGACAGGTTAAGCCATAAATTTGCAAAGGATATACATAATGAATTTTAAATGTCAATACTTGGAGAACTATCCTTCTTTCTGGGACTTCAAATACATCAAAGCAACCAAGGAATTTTTATTTCTCAAACCAAGTATATCATAGAAATGCTAAAGAGGTTCGGAATGGAAGATTGCAAACCAGTTATCACTCCCATGAAAACCAATTGCAAGTTAAGCAAAGATTATTATTCAAAGTCTATATATCAGAGGCAATAGAGGTCAATAATTAGTAGCCTAGTATATGTGATAGCATCCAGACTAGATGTATTGCAGGCAGTTGGAAAGGTGGCACGATTTCAAGAAATACCAAAGGAATCACATGTATTAGCCGTGAAGAGAATTTTGAGATATCTCAAAGGAACATAAGAGGTTGGATTATGTTATCCAAAAGGAAAGGATCTATCTCTTATTTCCTATACAGATGCATATTGGGTAGGTTGTATTGATGACCGATGAAGCACCACTAGAGAAACTTTCTACTTGACTGATAGTTTAGTATCATGGCTACACAAGAAACAATCATCAGTATCTCTATCTACAATCGAGGCAGAGTATATTGCAACAACAACATGTTGTACACAGGTTCTTTGGATGAAACAATATTTGACAGATATACAGGTTGAGTACGATGAGCCCATTCCAATCTATTGTGATAATAGAAGTGCCATTAGTATCTCAAAGAACTCGGTGATGCCATCCAAGACGAAGAACATTCTAATAAAGTATCACTTTTTATGGGAACAAGTTGTCGAAAAGAACATCAGAGTTGAGTATGTGGGAACAAAAGAACAAGTGGCAGACATATTTACAAAACCACTTCCATGGAAAGCCTTTAAGTATCTTCACCAGAGACTCGGAGTTATTTCTACTCCAAAATGAATTATTTTGAATGCTTATCTTATATGTCTTAGATGTACACAAGGAAGCACCATAAAGAGGAGACTTCAGTCAGGGGGAGAAGCCCCAGATGGAAAGATATATTTTCCATTGATGACAAAGGGGGAGAGATTCATTAGATGCAGAGGACAGAGGCATTATTCTAGGGGGAGAAATGGTAATAGAGATGCAGAGGACAAAGGCATGGTTCTAGGGGGAGCATGAGTGATATGACTTCACTATTGCATGAAATGATTTCAGTATTGCATCAGAGTGTTTCCATCGATTCCAAAGGGGGATATTGTCGATTAAGGTTGGTTGTCATTGATGTCAACCCTTGAAGAAAGTCTGGTAGCCAATTTCAGTAGCACAAAGGTTTGGGTAATGGAACCAAGGTTTTTTCATGTATAATGGTATGAGTTTTAATATATATTGAAGGTAATACTATTCTATATGGATAGTACATGTCATGCCATTTCTAGTGGTATGTGGAACTTCACATAACTCCTCACAGTTTGAGAGTTATGGCCTTATGAAGTTGAAGGACCCTCATATGTTGGCTTGAAGCCCCAAAAGGTCAAAGAAGTCAAAGATCTTGCAAAGAAGAAATTGTTATTTAAATTATAAAGTAAAGTGACAAAGTCAAGAAGGATTATTTAAATAATAAAGTGAAGTGACAAAATCAAAGAAGATTATTTAAATGATAAAGTGAGGTGACAAAGTCAAGGAGGAATATTTAAATGATAAAGTAATGGAGAACTTTCTAATTATGGAAAGTGGTTAACCCTAAAAATAAGGAAAATAGGTTAAGTGACCTAGAAATAGGTTAAGTGACCTAGAAATGAGTTAAATGACCTAGAAGATGGAGAGTATAAATAAGAGACAAGGTTCTCTCATTTTATATCATACTTAAGCATATTGAATATCTATAGGTAAATGAGGTAACCAAAGGATATATAAGCCAAATTTTAGAGAGAAGGTGAAGAAAAGAAGGCCGAAATTCAAGGGGGGATAAGTTCTTTTGATGATGCTTTCTAAGGTATGTTATTTACAAGTCATCTCACCATTTTCACAATAAATTGTTTTATAGAATGATTCAGATAGTGAAATTGATAGGCCAATGAGGAAACATATCCAAGTATCTGTGGTAAAAAATTCATCTTGTTAGTCATTGTATTTTTGGAGTTACACTCTATGGAAAATAGGGTTTTTGGCTAGTCCCGAAACTAGTCTAAAATAGGTGTTTCGGGTAAAAATGTCATAACTTATTCATAATAGATCCCAATTCAGTAAGCCCAAATGTTTTAGTTAGAGTATATTATGGAGTATTCTCTATAAAAAATTTAGATCCATTCAAAAAATATTCCATGTGGAACATGCTCTACAAGGCCAATCTCTAGAATAAGCTATAATTCAGCAAGGCATGCCATTTTTAATATAACTCCTTTTCTAAGAGGTTCCAAGTAGTGACACTTGGAGGAATTGCATAAAAAAAACTAAAAACATTGTGTACTACTTTCGGATATTTATTCATTAAAGGTACATAGTTATGATTATTTCAATTTAGGGTTGTTGACTAATTCCAAACTAGTCATGTGAGACTAATAGAAAGTTTGATGAAAATGATAGTCTCTTGTTGTGAAAGTTAAGGAAGGTTTTTAGGTATGTGATCATATACACCAGGTCTATTGCAGAGTTACAAATCATATTCAAATGATGAAATTGATTATGGATTTTGGTTAAGGTACATGTTGGGTACATGGTTGAGACAAGTAGTTGATGAGTTGGCACATACATCAGGTGTATAGTTGATGATGTTGGTACATATTGATGAGTCATATTTGATGAGTAGTTGACATATGATTGGTACATACTTTGTACATCATTGGATGCACTTTTTTATGGTACAGGTTTATTACAGGTTGTTTTGTAAAGGTTGGTGCATGGTTGATGCACTTGTTTATGGTATAGGTTGATTGCAGGTTGATGTATAGGTTGATGTATGGTTTATGTATGGTTCATGTTTATTGGTATAGGTTTACAACAATATATATCATAGTGATAGTGTGAGAGTGGTTTGATCATTCTACTTATACTTCAGGGGAGTTGGACAGGGCAAGGACAGGTGGTTGTAGCCAGAGAACATAGGGGGTTTGATCATTCTGGTTGTAGCCAGAGAATAGAGGAGTTGGAGCTTCCTTCAGGTTCTATCTTGAGAAACAAGGGGTTTGGAGCCTCCTTCCAGTTGCAGCTAGAAAAAAAAGGAAGTTGGTGCTTCCAATGAATGTAATTCTTCAAGACATATAAGAAAAAACATTCTATGGTTTTCTCCCGCTTTGGGTTTCCAAGTAAAACATTGGTGTACTGTGTATGTGTATGATTGTTCATTTGTTCATTGATTATTTTTTCTGCAGTTATTGGATGATAATGCTACATTGATATAACAAGTGGATTATATGGTTAAAATGGATTAAATTTCTCTATTATTGATTCACCCCCCCTCTTAGTAATACAACACCTACATCTAGTTGTGTGGTTGCAAAGTAAACCCTCTTATTCTCCCAATATTTGTTTATGATAGATATTTTGTTTCATAAGTTTGTAGACACTATAAATATTAGTTCATCCTATTTTATAGGAAAATAAAGAGGCAATTCAATACATTGCCAATTCATGTTGGAGATACAATAATAAATAATTTCTCCCATTTGAACGAAGTGTATTAGACATTTAAGGTATTTTTAATCTCAAAGAATCACAACTTGTGAAGGGATTTGACCTTGAAGGTATTTTCTCTGAGTACCTAGCATCCATGAGGTACAATAATATCTTTATAAGAATTGATGAGGAAAATGATGATAATGACCCCAAAATAAAGGACAAGAATGTGTGTAGTCAAGACTTAGTTACAAAAATAAGATCGATCACTCAAAGTCAAAGCATAAAAAGAAAAAGGGGTAAAGGAGAAACTAATCTGCAATCTTTCTCGAATCCTCAGTCACGTAGGACCTCCTTTTATGCACAAATAAGACAAGAGAAGAACATAACCAAAGAATAGAGTAATAAATGATATTCCATAGGAAATATTGGAGATGATCCAACCATGTCAATATTGAATGGAAACATACAATGTCTGAGCAAAATATCAAAATAATACCAAGTAAAAGTAATCGCCAAAACTGAAGAAGCCAAAGTAATATCGTCGATATGTACATTGATAGTGATAATATACCCAAATGGGTATCTTGGTGAATTGTTGAGAGAGAAAAAATCACAGAGGTCTTGGCCACATAAGAGTCTATGTTGCTTGAGAAGTAGTCCTTGACAAATGTTAGTGTAAAGAATACAAATGTAACTTAGAAATGGACCTTGGAATTCTATGTGTCAAGAATGAAGCCCTCTAGATCCCTAAAATTGCATTTTTCTACATGATATTCTCTTGTTCATTAAATATCATATCAAGAATAAGAAAACTTTAAGTTGAAAAAGAGAATAAGTGATCTTGAAGATGTCAAACAATTGGCTTAGGTTGATGGACACTTGGTATGGATTGTTGGTTTTCATTTATGTCAACCATTAGAGAGTGATATTGTATATTGATGTCAACCCTTAGTGATTGATGTCAACCCTTGAAGAAAGTCCGGTAGCGAATTTTGGTAGCACAAAGGTTTGGGTAATGGACCCAAGGTTGTTTCATGTATAATGGTATGATTTTTAATATATTTTAAGGTAATACTATTATATA
>ML798558.1:127475-148209 GCA_009831015.1 Picea engelmannii | reverse complement strand
TGAACTACTTTGACAAACAATAAATTAAATGGAAAGCAATTCTCCATGTTTATTTAATTTCCAACCCCCATAATTCTATAAACATGAGAAGATAAATTTGAACTATGAATCAGATAGTGCACTGGTTGGATTTACTTTCATTGGTTTGTAGACATTATGAAAATAAAGAAATACATCAATTCATCAACCATGGGTAATTTAAGTGCAATATAGACACGACGATTTATTTTACTCTAGAAACCGAAATGGGAAAACCAACATTTAATGGAGATTTGTTGATTTCTCAAGAAATTATTATAAAGGGAAAGCTACAAACTCTTTATTGAGACTTTGATGCATTATTACTTACTATAAAGATCTATAGATAAATCTATCTCATGAAAAATATTCTACTCATGTATGGATATTTTCAATCGCTCCTTTGTGACATGATCTTCAAGAAAAATGCCTCTTTAAGTTCTCTTCTCCTCCTAATACCCTTATTCTTCCCAAGATTTGATTATCCTTTTCTTATTTGGATTCATTTTGTTAAGCAAGGCCCTCATTTATTATAGATATTCCTTGGAATACCAACAATCAAAGTGATTCATTTCACCTTGTTGAGGCATTTTGGTATTTTGTCTTCAGGCTGATTGTTACTTTCAAAATTTGCCAAAATTGAATTTTACAAAGTTTGGATGAGGATTTAATTCAAACCCATTTTAGATCACACCTTCCCATTCATAGGATTTTGGTTCCAAAAATACTCAACTTGAAGATGTACCACATTGTTTCAAAAGATTATCCATAATGGTTTCTTGACACCTTTGAATATATGAGGAATATAATGAAAATGGATACACTCATTCTTGAGTGTTCAAACTTGTTTAGATTAATTTTCCACATGGGTGAGAAAAATGGAATATATTGTGTGTTAGGTAGGAAATACTGTCACCAAAAATAAAATGTTAGTGTTAGTGGAACACTTAAAAAAAAAAAAAAAAAAACAACTAGATACATAAGATGCAAGAGAAAAAATAAAAACAAGATAAGAAATAATTACCAATGGATTAATTTTTTATTGATAATGCCTTAGAGGATAGGGTGAGCATGAGGAGATATAATTTTCCTCCTTGGGAGGGTCCTTTTTGTTACCAATAGAACCTTTCTCTTTCTCCCTTATTGATGTACAAGAATGAACAAAGATCTCTTCAATCTAAGAGGTCCAATGAACTATTAATAACTTGAATATATCTACAAATATAATCACCACAAATACTGAATACACAATAGATCCACGAAGAAATATAGAAGAACAATATGCAAAACCTCTTTTATTACTATCAAACCCTTGAGGTAGGGAAACACCATACAATGGATCCTATTATGGAAGGGATCCTTTCTTGCTCACTTGCCTCTTCAAGGGGGCTTCCTCCTAATGAGCTTCAGCTCCAAATACAATATTTATCTTCATGTCCCATTACATTGCTTGAACCCCTTTATATAATGCTACCATCACCTAAGAACATTCTAGAGGAGGAATCTTCTAGAAGTAGAACCTTCTAAGAATTCCTCTTACATTTATTATATCTAACTACCCATTTATTATATCTAACTACCATAGTGGGCCTTATTTAATAATATAGTGGACCTAGTCCACCTTACATTGAATGGCCTCCATTGTTATCACTATGCCCCCCCACACTACCTCTCTAGCTAACTTACATGCACTTAGCTTGGTAGCTATGGATGTGAAGATGAGTTTGGGAGAATGATTCTCGAATCTCATATAAGAAACATAACTTTTCCTTTTGCTTCTATCCTAGAATGCATACCAATAGCCTATTTATATAGGCCTTATTCAATCTTTCAAATGCTCTATTTCAAGTGTGTAATTAAGCCCTCTTGGGTGTGGATCCCCATGCCTAAGTGGAAAAAAAGCCACTTGTTGTACCAATGTTCAATGCAGAGAGCTTAGACCTCCCTTGGTACCTCGACTGAAAACTATTTGGGATGGGATTTTTTCCATAAATGTGTCAAATCTGGTTGATATTTCACTTCTGATCGGATCAATGTTATGGGTTTGATGTCACTTCTTATGAGGCTCTAAATAGTTCATAGTTGTGGGTGAAAACTCGAGGATATCAATAAAGGATACTAGGATACTCAAGGTTTGGCCAATAAAATGGGTTTTGGTAGACATGCTTGTTTAGTGTGAATGATCCAACCAAGGGGTATTAGGTGTAACATCCCTAGTTTCAATCCTGCAAATTGTAATGTAATTGTATAAATGTCATTTAGGCTGGTGACCCAATGTGTTGGGTTGAAGAGCCCATATTGACTTAATGTAGCTGTGGGATGAATTGTTTATTATGAACATAAAAATAAATGATAAAAGTAATAATCATTGGCTATGATACGAGTGGGATGAAAATGATGGGGGGCCTATGATTCCACAAGAGAGAGGGGTCCAAAGAGGAAATATTCATGGTTATTAATCCAACCCATATTCCTTAAATTATTATCATTATGGGTAAACCTTCTATTTGTTTTTTAGTGTTCCCAAATCCAATCATTTAACTCATGTAAGAGGGTGGGTGTGAGAAGTCATATCCCATAGTTATTGTGGAGCATGGGCTAAAGTGAAATCATCTTTAGGAAGAGTGAGAGTCAAACAAGAAAGGGAGAAGAAGGGAAATTTATATGGAGGAAGGGGACAAGTTTTACATGCATATTTTGGGTAGCAGTGGAGGAATTGAGTGTTGAGAAGAGAACCATACAGGTTGTGCATGAAGGAATCCATTTTTTGGCTATGTTTTATGTTGGGAAAGAGGTACATGTTCCTGTAAAATGGGATGTAATCCTGTAGTGAGTTTTCATATTGAGGAAATGGATCACGAGCCTTATGAAGGATGTTGTGAGCACTGTCTAAGTTGATGAGAGTTCATGGAGTCCCCAACTGAGATATTCCTATCCAACTAAGTGCATAGGAATCCTTGATAAATGAATGATACAGCTTGAGGGACTACGAGCAATGGACGGGATACATTCCTTGGGTTGTTCAAGTTGTGGGTTTGTGGGATTGTTGTGTGTGGAGAGTGGAAAACCAAGAGGCTCGAATCTCCTTGTAGACTCATAGGCTCAACTCGGGGGTGGCTTGGTATTGAGAGAAAATGAAAAACAACACCTATGGCTGGGAGGTTTATCATTCATATGAAACAAATTGGTTAACTATTCAAATATAAGTTTTTTGTTGTTTTTATGATGACATTCCGTTGTGTAAATATTTTATATGAATGTTATGTGTTTGTTGCTTTCTTGAATAGGTGAATTCATGGTTTTATTTATGTTGTAGATGCATTTAGAATTATGGTATAAAAAATGGTTAAATGTGTGTGTGACCTATAGCTGGTGAGTTACACAAAATCATTAAGTAGAAAATATTATTTTAATTCTGTTTTCCACTCGTAATGTTCGTCATCGGGAATGGGTTATGTTACATTATGGTATCATAGATTCTAGTTCAAACATTGCGCTTGTATGGGCCAAGAACCAGTGTGAATTTGGAAAAATTCAATGTTACTAATTTTTATCTGTGACGAATTTGGGGGAAAATGGTGAAACATTAGAGTGAAATCCCCAAATTCACGAGAAATTCAAGTTTTAAGAGCCTCATAGCTATCTAAGAAATGATCCAAGGCGTGGATCTACAAGTTGTAGAGATAAATTCGATGTGGAAGGTAGAAAATATCACATTTTAATGGTATCCAAAGGAGTAGTGAGAGTTTGATGAATTGACAACAAGGATACATTTTTGGTATTTTGCAAAAGTGAGTAGATCAACGACCAAGATTCATATTTGTAGATTGGTGAAGTTAGAGAATGGACGGTTGATATTCATTTTCATAGTTTTGAAAAATGGATTCGATCAATGATCAAGATTTATCAGAAGGGTTGGTAAAATTTTGGCTAATCAATGGTTAAGATCTTTTTGAATGGGAGATCATTGAACCAAATTTGTCTAGAATTTGGCTGAAAATTTCTAAGTGTTGGAATTTTTCAAGAGTGATTGTCAATGGTGGATGGTCGAATCAGCAATATTTGCAAAGAGTTTATCTTTCAATAGAAATCCTCAATGGTCGATGATCTGTTCAGGGAGTTTGGTAAAGAGTTTGGTTCATCCAAAGGAAATATCTGATCGTCGATGGTCGATGATCGTGAATCAACAGAGTTTGGTGAAACGTTTCATGCATCTAAAGGAAATATCTTATCTTCAATGGTCAATGATTGGGGGTTGATAGATGTAATGAAGTGTTCAATTTGTCTAAGAGAAATGGTTGATTTCCAATGAAAAGGAAAGAGGAAGAGGATGTGTCCTACCACATTAGCATCCATGTATCACACCACGTTAGCATCCATGTGTCATTCCATGTCATCTAGAGTGCAATGTCATCATCCACATGTCATGCCATGTCATCATATACATGTCAAGCAACATTAACATAGTTTCCACGTCATCCTAGAGATGGTTGATGGTTGATGGTTGGGGTTCAAAACAATTTGTAAATAAGTTGGTTGTCAAGGAAATTTGTCTATGGTCGATCAATGATGATCGAGGTTCGACGAGATTTGTGGAAAATATTGGTTTCTAAGAGAATGACAGATGGTCGATGGCTGATAATCAAGGTTTGGGGAAATTAGTGAGCAAGTTTGATTCACCAAAGAAATATTCCATAATCGATCACCAATATAGTGTTGGAAAATCAATGGTCTAGATCTTTTTAATTGGTGATCAATGGTGGAGCTTCATCCATGGGCTTGGGGAAGGTATATCAGATCGATGAGTGATATTTCTCTCAATTTGAGATCAGCAGTGCATATTAAAATACTATTATAGCAATAAAACATTCGTTTTTCCATGAAATTTTAATATTTTCAAAGGCCGTTAACTTGTAGAGCAATTTTGAGGGCCTAAACGACAGTTTTAGGCAGTGAAAAAAATGAGAACAAGGTGTACTAATGTACACCCTGTCTCTACAACTTAAATAAAATAACTTGGAGAGAGATTTCCAATGAGATGTTTCAGATGCAAAACAAAGCTCATATGAGAAATTTATAGTTGAAACAGTTAAAGGTATATTTTCAGCACCGATTTTTACTTCTTGAGGGAATAAATCCCTTCTCTTAGGTCCATTTGGGGAACATGATTAGTCTATGGAAATCTTATGGACCATAGAAGAAACTATGGAATGAGATTTGGAATCTAGGTACACAAAATTTAGAGAGAGAGAGAGAGAGAGAGAGAGAGAGAGAGAGAGCAAACTAGCATACAAGGATAAATATGTAAAGAATTCAAAACTTTTGTAGGCCATAGATAACAGTTCTTAGCCTAGTTAAGGGATAAATTGTGACAAATCGTTCAGAAGGTAGTCATGGATATACCCAATTGAGATTCTATCAAAATCCCAAAGGAGTTGGTGTAGGGATGCATGAACAAGGATACAATTGCCAAGCCAGGAGAAAGTGAAAAGGGGAAAAGTTTCATTTCCATATTGTTGTAGATTTCGACTAGAGCATCAGTTTGACAATATGTGAGTTGTTGTGAATTCAGTGTTGGCAATATCATCTTTTTCAAGTAGAAAACATTTCTTGGTTTCCAATAGATTTTACGCTGTAAGTGGAAAAAATTGGTGTTTGATATTATTTGCATTAGGGAGAAAGGTGCACAAAAGAGATAAATTGGCAATATTCAATTGCCTATAACTTTATGCTCAGTGCTTAGAATTGGGAAAGGAAGTGGTCATTGGAAAAATAATGGATAGGATAATTCATATATCCACTTAGAATTTAATTTTGACCCAAATAATTCTCAAGGAATCACAAGGAAGGTTATTGATGGACTTGAAGGACATTGTTTGAGTAGAATGTGAATTTCAGGAAGCCATAAATTTTGTCTCACAAATCAAATTGAAGCATGAGTATGGTCATTGATAAGGTGATATAAAGGAAAAAATAAAAGAAGGTATTATTGGGATAGACATTAAATGTAGAGAATAATTGATTTAAGAGAAACGGTGGTGTCTAAATACACCATTTCACTGAGGCACGAGCATGCTCAATGAGAGATAAAAAAAACAATCTTCTAATGAAGATGATAGACTGATGAAAGGATAGTCTATAAATAGGTTTTGGTCATGGACCAAACCAATAATCTCAAGTGGATTTGGTTGCACCTTTTTATAAAACGTGGATCTAGGATCCTAAGTGGAGATGGTCAACCAACAACTTAGTCAATTATTGACCCAAAGGATTGGTCTACCCACTCAAACAACAAGCTGAGGTTTACAATGGAACTACAAGTTCCAATACCCCATTGTAAAATTATCTTGGAGGAAAAACAAATTCTAGATCTTTCCCCCCTAAATTTATTTTGATCATAAAATATGATCACAAGACGATAAAACAACACTCGTGAGGAAGTTTTATCACCATCAACATGGAACAACTAATAAAATAAATTCGTCCATTGAAAATTGGTTGAAAAATACATTTTCCAAACAAAGTCTTAGTCAGTCAGTCAACTAGACAATAAGATAGCATGATCCAGTCAAAGAGTTGACTAGAAAAGAATGCACCAATTTAATTAGTCTTCGTCAATCGAATAGTCTCTTCCAATATAGACAGTCTTTGTATCTAAACAATATTTATATTAGGTACAATAAACAGAAGGACGACTCCCAATATTCGAACATGGTTCGTTCGGTCTCATCAAATCCAAGCACGTCAATTGGTTTTACATATCATCATATTCAATAACTCCCCCCCTTAACCATAGTTTAGGTATCAAAGCATCATCAATAGATCTTCATCGAAACAATACTCGACGGAAAATAACTAGTCAATACTCAGTCGACAAATACACAGTCAAAAAAATTCCAGTCGATTGCCATCTCTAGTTGAGTCTCAGTCGATCGATATCCCATTTAAACTCCAGTCAACTGTCAAGTCGGGTTGATCCTATAGTCAAATACTACAAATAAATTATCAACAATGAAGAGGAGTATTTTACATCCATATAGATGATGATACAAAACAATATGAAGTCTTCAAGCATTTGGATAAATGTAGCCATGACCATTCATCAATCCAACCACATTCTATTTTGGTAGTTGGTACTGGTCCATGGCTATGCATTTCATGTCTCCTCTGTAAAGATATGAAATCATGATTTCCATTCCTTTGATTTATATGGGGAGGATGATGATAAGGGACATATTTCTATGTTGTATGATCAAGAAATATAGGCTTAATCTATGGCATACTCTCAGAAGTAGGTAAGCCCTTTATATCAGAAATAGTTTCATCGACACTAATATCCTCAGCTTATACCATGTTAGGAACAAAAATCTCATCAATCATTTTAGCATATTTCTCTATTCGAAAATTAATCTAAACTCCACTTGGAATGAACAAAACTTCCCTATTTGTAGCAAGGGTAGGTGTAGGAAAGGAGGAAACAACAACATCATATCCAAGACCTATTATTGGAGACTTTATATTAGGTTTAATAGGAGCAACAATACCCTGTCCATTATTCCCAAGTCCTCCTTCGATATATCCCATCATGCTAAGTAGTCAAGATCCTATACCTGTACTATTTTTTTCAAACTAGGAGAAACAACACAATCATTAGTTTTAAAGAAAAAAATCACAACATCTTGCTTACAATGAACATCAAAGGGTGGAGAAGAAATGGGTGAGATCGGAAGATCAACAACATTAACATTATTCTTACAAATAGATGGACTAGAAGAAATGGTTGAAGAAGAAACAGGTAAGCCTCGAAGCTCAACAACAACAATATTCTTCTTAGCATTATTCTCAACATTATTTTCAGTAGTCTGTAGTTGGTGAACTTGTTATTCAAGGATATTTTTTCAGTCTTGTAATCCCTAAAGAGTCTCATCCTTCTCAGTTAGTTGCAACAATATTGCATCATAATCTTCATTCAATGCATGATATTCATCAAATAGTCGATTATTATCTTCTTGAACAGGAGAAACTTCTTCATGAAGCTCATCAATGGAGGCCTACAAGTGGGAAACCTCACGATTCAGTTGGACATTTTTTTCCATCAACTAGTTGATGTTTGTGCTCAATGTTGTATGAGGAAGAGCCTTAACTTCTTCCTCCATTTATTCAAGAAGGTTAGATTTGTACTAAAATTCATTTTCAAGAGTATAGAAAAAACTTTCCATAGTGTTCCCCATGGCAGTAACCCTTCTGGAATGCTCAGTCACAACAGTTTGTAACACGTTTTTGCAGTCTTCAATTGATTTTTCAATTCTTCATTTTCTATATTCAAGGAAACATTTTCATGAGAAAGGGTTTTCACCTCTTTCTTGAGATCATTAACAATATCTGTTTCATAAAATCATCCACCAGATCTTGAAAAATGGTTTCCATTGTTTGTTCTAGGTGAAAATGTTTCCTATATTTTCATCAAACCACTATAGAAAGTTGGTTTGAAAGAGTGAAGACTCATCTTCTATACGGGTATGGGTTTTCTTCAGTTCATTTGTTATTGATTCTTAGTTTGCAAGGCAACGAAGTTTTCACAAATTTAGTTGTAATATTCTTCCAAGGAAATGATCTTCTTCTCACGTATATCCTATAGTTTATAAAGCATTAGAGATTAATGGAGGAGAAGATCCAAGATAATAAATATGAAAAAGAAAAAATATGGCTTTACCAGTGGAAGTACACCAAGTCGATTCTTATTCACACAAATACGACTCTTCATGCCAATAAGTCATTATTTCTCAGCATGTACGAGCATAGACTATCTTCGAAGGAACACAAGATGGTTCAATATCCACAAAAATTGTGATGTCTAGTCTAGCATCCAACCCAACAAATGAAAAATGATATGGATTGACAAGGTCAAGTAAACAATATGCTAGATAGGTCGAACATATCCTCTAGGGAAACCATCAATGTAATTAAAATTTTAGACAGGTAGATGCACTAGTGTGATTTTTGTTCGAGTTGAGAAAACTCGCGACCAACTGACCTATTCAAAAATAATGTTGGGTAGATCGATGAGGGACCAAGCCGATATGGAATTCAGTCTACAACAAGAGTTAGGGAATATTTTTTCCAGCCACCGAGTTGAGTTGAGGAAAAGGTCAGAATCCACAAGTCGACAAGAATCCCTCATTTGATTCAAAGGATCGACATACCCAAAAGCAAGTAGGGTCGAGCCATGATACTGGAATTTTATGGTGCACCCAAGTCGAACCTCATTCCAATCAATAACAAGAGTAGTTAGGCCATCCAAGGGATTAAATATTCAAGGGTTTGGTTGAGTTCTCCTTTACTCTAGTCGAATGTTCAAATCCATAAAAGGAGAGTTGTTGAGCTCAAATCGTTGTTCCATTAAGTGAAAGGAAACTCAACTTAAGTCGATTGTGTTTTCTCCAGTCAATAAGAAAGGTAAACAAGAACTGGTCGAGTGGATAGCTCCAATTCCCAGTCAACTTTTCCAATCCTTAATCGTTCCTTTCAGTCGATCAATGAGGGGTTGAGTGGATCAACACAAGATATAGGGTAAACATACATTCATCTGATTGATTCTAGTTGATGGGATCAAATTCAGTTTCTAGTTGAGTCGGGCAAGGAGAAGTCGACTTCTAGTTGAATGCAAGGAAGGTATAGTTGTATAAATCTCAGTCCTATTTGCAAGATTTTTTTTTTATATTAGAGATGTTTACGTAGGTCCATGCTTGAAGTTGGGTCGTGACTCCAAAGTCAATTGAGTCAAACTGCGCCAGTGTGAGATCCTAGTAAGACTCCCATTTGAATTTTACACAAGCCTGGGAAAAATAGATCTGTGAAACAAATATATTGCACAAAGAATTTGTAAAAAATTCAAAAGTTATACAAAAAATATACAACAAAAAGGAAGAGTTTCAGTGGCTCAATAACCCACGATGGGTAGTAAAATTATCACAAAGAATATTGGAAGTGAGTCTCCAGTATTGAACAACCCATCATTGAAAAACCAGATCATGACTTCACTGCTATATCAATCCCATTCCATTCTATGTGAACCTGAGATCAAAAGAAAAACCATATACTTTGATACCATGTTGGGAAAGTGATTCAATGTAGATAAGAAATGATCTGAGAGAAGTGGTGGTGTCCAAAGACACCGTTGTACTGAGGCATGAGAAAGCTTCATGAGATAAATACAATAGATCTCTCGATGTTGATGATATAAGGATCATATCATCATCTATAAATAGGTTTTGATCATGGACCAAAATAATAATATTGGGTGGACTTGGTTGCACATGTCCATAAGATGCAGATTTGGGATCCTAATTGGACATAGTCAACCATCAACTTAGCCAGTCATTGAACCAAAGGATTGGTCGACCCAATCAATTGACAAGGCGAGTTTTACGATGGAAACACATGTTCCAACATGTCCAAGTTCTCTAGGGGAGCATATAGTTTCTCCATAAAGTTCTAGGAGAAAGTGGGATTCGATTGCATGAACATGTAACTAGTCAATGTGAATTTTTTTCCAAATAATGTCAAAATTTGGAGAAACTTTCCTAGACGATAGAGGTGAGTGACAAAGGTGATTTCCAGGTATGTAAGACTATTGAAACTCATGATATTTCCTATGCATAAGTATATAATAAAATTTGAAGTGAAATAGATTGGAAAAATAAAAAGGGGTTGAGCTTATTAAAAGGGCATTAGTAATAAGTAGAGGAGCACTCTAACAGAGAGTGTTGTGTGAAGGGATTGCTAGCAAGAGGACAAGATTCCACAATTGATAATTGTGTGGGTCTCTTCTAGGTTAATTATAGGGTCCATTGGATAGGGAAGTAGATCAAAATTGTATATTTGGGTGAACCAGCAAAGAGCTGCAGAGGGAAATGAAGGGTTGTAGAGTAGGTGATGAAAGGTTGATAAAAGACCTAGGAAGAGAAGAGAAAAAAAGGTATTCAGCTACTACAAAATATGAATGGATTGAAAAGTAAAATAAATAGAGGTTCTCATGTAAAGAATGAGAAATAGGTGGGAAATATCATCTACATGCACAAGGAGTTAAGGATGAATACATAGCCTTGAAGGTAGTAATGTAGTGAAGGCTGAAAATATTTCTAAAAGAGAAGGAAAAAGGATATCGTGAAATGAGGTGTGACACATGGAGTGGATGATTCATTTCTATGTGAAATCATAGGAAAACAAGGAACATAAATTGTTAGATATGATATAGTTATTGAATTTTCATAGATTCAACCATTGGTATGCTCTGATACCATGTTGAAATATCTCCTACTCAAAATCTGACTTTTAATAACAAATAAATCACTTATTGAATTAAAGCACAACTGAGTAATCAAATAGACATGTAGCATAAGAATAACCAAGGAAATTAAAATCAAGCACACATAAACACCAATATGTTTGGGTATAAACCCATGGAAAAACCCTAGAGGGAAAACCAGTGCTGAGAATGATTTTATTATACTGAAATCATGGCTCCTGTAACAAGGATAATGGCCCATTGAGAGAAATACAGCTGCAGAAAAACCTAAAAAATATTGATCTATCGTATGAACCACAACTGCATTCTTTTCGAGGTGTACATGACTTTGCTTCAACAAACCCACATATGTACATGACTATCTCCTTTAACACCTCTGTACATGTACAAAAATATTGTACGAAAAACCAAATATGACGTGACACTCTCATGTGGCTTCCTCTCTCTGAAACCCACCTTCATGATCCTATGTTCTCTCTTCTAATTGACCTAATCTCTAGATATAAGTTCTTCTTAGCCTATTAAAGATATTGAATCACAGTCTTTCTTGATCCAGTACTTTCGAAAGTAGATCCTCTACTCTCAAGAATATCAAGTATCAAGTGTCAAGTTTCTCTTCTCATTCATCTTAGTATTTCTTTTATAATCGTGAGTTACAATATATTTCTAATCTCACTTGAGATTTATATTGTGTGAGAAAATTGAATGCTAAGTACTTTTAGCAGTTTCCTCAAATAACTAAATTAACTAATTACACAATTAATTAATAAAATCAATTTACTTCAATAATTCCTTTAATTAAAATAAATTCAAGAGTAGAAGGATTTGGATGATTTCCACATGTCTAGACACATAGACCCGTGGAGAAATACATGCATGATACTACTACTAACATCAACAATTCCTTTGAGCGAGAAAGGTATTTTGCACCACTCCAAGTCTATCTCTCAAGAGAAAAAACTTCCATTTCTCGAAGGGCTTGGTCAGAATATCTACAACCTGCTCATATGTGGAAATATATTAAAGATTCACTGATCCATTTTGGATCTTATCTTGGATGAAGTGATATCTGATCTCAATATGCTTGGAACTTTCATGGAATACTGGATTCTCAGAGAGTTTGATATAACTCTAATTAACATAGTATATAATTGTAGGCTCCAATTGTTGATCAAATAAACCTACAAGAGCTTTGTGAATAAAAACGGATTCACAACAATCCATACTCGCTACAATATACTCTGACTCTACTAAAATGAGTGCTACAAATGTTTTGTTTTCTGCTAAACCAAGTAATCATTGTTGATCCCAAGCTAAAGCAACACCCCAAGGTGCTATTTTTATCTACTTCACTACCTTCCCAATCCAATTTTGTATATCCCTACAACTACACTCCATCTCCTCCAAGATATCTCAATCCATACTCCAATGTACCTCCCAAGTACCTGAGCACAAGTTTCGTTGTGATCCAATGCACCTTACTCGACTACACCATGAATTGACTCAACATTTTCACAACAAAACAAATATCTAGCACAGTGTTGATCAAATACATCAAGGGCCCTATCACCTTCCTGTATATCCTAGTATCCTCCAACTCTAAATTTGAAGTGTCAATCTTATTCATATTGGTAACCATAGGAATAACCATCGGTTTACAATCCTCCATCTCGAATCTCCTCAATATTTCTACTGCATAATTCCCTTGTCTAATGAAGACATCTCCCAATACTTGCCATACCTATAAAACCAAGAAATAATGCATTAATACAATGTCATTCATATCAAAATCAATAGCTAAATATTCTTTCCACCTTGCAATAACCTCCTTTGTACCTATGAGAAATAAGTCATCAATGTAAAGGACCGATATGAGAGGATCCTCTCCAATAAGTATGAAATACAAGTTAGGATCTTTATCACTCTTGGTAAAGACCATACTCTGGAAGTATCCATCAATCCTATAATGCCATGCCCTGGGTGCCTACTTGAGTCTGTACAAGGATTTCTTAAGCCTACACACATGAGAATCCCTCCCATGTACCTCAAATCCCTGAGGTTGTTCTATGTATACTTCCTCCTCAATGATATCATTGAGGAACATTGTTTTCACATCCATATGATGTATCTTCCACCTCATAATTGAAGTAATAGAAATAACAACTCAAATTGAAACATACATTGTTACTGGAGAAAAAGTCTCCTCGTAGTCCACTCTCTCTTTTTGTGAGAACCCTCTTGCCACAAACCCCACCTTGAACTTTTATATGCTATCATCTATAACATGCTTGATCTTGTAGAGCCATCTGGAACTCACAATTGACTTCCTCTCTAGTCTCTTCACTACTCCCCAAATATTATTCCTCATAAAAGAGGTGTAATCCTCTACCATGGCATCCCACCATACCTGCTAATCTGTTACTTCCTCAAAAGTGGAAGGCTCGGCATAAATGATGCTACTCATAAGCGCCATATAGTTCATAAACTTATTCATATGGATTTGTTCTATGACCACACCCCTTGTATCCTCACCAACATCCCTCAATGTCTACAGTAGCCATATAGGTCTCATGACATTACTGGAAGGGGATAACCCCTCCTACCCACACGAATTTTGAATTGTTGATTTTTTCTCATCCTTTGGAGCATGTAGCTCATCGTCCTTTGTCACTATTGATGACTCCTAAGTACTCATAGATGTCAAGTTCTCCTCAAAATTAACATCTATTTTCACAAATTTATTTCATTGCACTAAAATGAAGATATTATAAACCTTTGAGGTCGCATTGTACCCCAAAAATATACCGGCCTTATGTCCTAAAGGCTCCATATTCGTCCTCTTATCCATAGACACATGGATGTAAATTGTACAACCAAATATATTCTAATGACCAATCTCTAGATTCACTCCTGAAAATGCTTCCTTTGGAGTCTTATCCCCCAATACCCTTTGAGGCCTCTTGTTCTACACATACACTTTCGTGTTACATCCCTCTTCCCATAGAAACATAGGAAACTCTTGGTCATGTATCATAGCCCAGGCATAACTAATGATGGAATAATTCTTTCTCTCTGCAACCCCATTCTTTTGAGGGTTGTATGATACTATCATATCCCTCTTAATCTAGGCCTCCTTGCAAAAATCCTTGAAGTCATTGGAGGTGTACTCTCCCCCATTATCCGACCTCAATACCTGGATATTATTATATGTCTAGTTCTCTACCTAGTCTCTAAACTCTCTAAACCAATTGAAGAAATCATCCTTGGTATTCATAAATAATATATATGTTTTCCTGGATAAATCATCAATAAACATCACATAGTATGACGATTCCTGTAATGATGCTAAAGATATCAACCCACTCACATCTGAATGACTAAGATCCAATATCCCCTTAGACCTAGTCTCATTGGTAGGAAACATGTCCTTTCAATTATTTCCAAGTCCAGACCCTCTACACACTCCCTGTTGCTCAATCCTAAATTATGGAAGACTTGTAACAATTCCCCTCAGAATAAAAAAATCCCTATAGTGTAGGTGTCCCAACCTCCTGTGCAACAAATCACATAGGCTATCACTATCATGTACCAAGGAATGAAGAGGATTAGCCTGGAACCTATATAAAGTTCCTTCTATAACCCCATTTAACACGACGTTGTCCTGGATATCTTTCTTTGGATGTATGAGTACCCACCCTCTCTAAAAAGTAGTGGAAAAACCCTTTTCTTCCATAGCGGAGATTGAAAAAAAAATATTCTTCAAACCTGGTACGTAAAGAACATATTGGGCATCTAGCAATCCTCCTGACTCAATATGGAAAATAAAGGTTCCCTCTCCCTTCACTACAACTTGATATCATCACCAAGTTTCACATGAAGATCTCTGTCATTTTTCGTCATACTGTTAAATAGATCCCATGCTTATGTCATATGATGTGATGCACCAATGTCCAAGAACCAAACACTCCTCATTGTTGTTCTCATGGAAAGGAAAGAAACTGGTGAGTAATCATTCTCAAACTTTGATGCAAAATCATAAAGTTGCATCTCTGTTGATGCCTCTATCTGAATATTTCCATTACCCTTCTTCTCCTTCTTCGGACACTAAGACGCATAATGTTCAATTTTACGACATGTGAAATAGTTGATTTTACTCAAGTCCTTCTTCTTCCCCAGTTGTAATGATCCTCCATCATTTTTAACCTTATTTCTAGAACTCTTTCCTTTTCCCTTCCTTTTCTTATTGAAAAGAGTCAAGTTTGCTTCACTATGTCCCTTCTTGTTTCTCTTAGACTCCTCATGAGTCTCTTCTTAGATGCAATCATCCCAAAGTATATGCCAATCTGCGATATGTTCCCGAGAGAAAAATCCCTTCACAAATGGTTCCCAAGACTTGGGAGGACCATTCAATGCCACATTCATAAGCTTCACGTCCTCTGTTTTCTCCCCTATGGATACAAGCTGATCACACACCTGTGTGATCCTCATGAGAGATAAGGTAACATTATCAGATCTAGACATTTGCATAAATCTGATTTTATTCCTTAAGACCATCTTCCTATTCATGTTCTCTCTCTGGAATAAACTTACTAAGGCATCAAACATATCTTTGGATGTTTTCTTCTCGTTTAGGTGAGGGATTACATGATGCTTCACTGAATCTAGGAGGACCTTCTCTGTTTTGATATCCTTCTTGTTGTGAGCAGCCAAAGCTATCGGATTTGTCAGTGGAGTAACTACTTTATCCACTAACTTGTAAAGTTCATACTCCTTCAACGCCAAAGTTACCCTTGATTTCCAAGATAGGAAGTTGTATGCTCAATCCAATCTTTCTTCAACTCTCAAAAATGTTATTGCCATCCCTAAGACTTGAAAAACAACCCTAGAAATAACCTGCTACTAAATATTCCCCCCGTGTTGACGTCTACAACTTGTACATGACTGTCACCATCAACCTGCATATGTATGCAAATGTCACCACTATAACCTGCGTATGTAAATGACTGTTACTACTAAAATCCAGATATACGTGACTATTCTCAAAGAAAATTACATATGTACACAACCCTTCCTTAAGTGACCTACATACACCCTTGCAAGAACTTAATTTTTCCTCAGTATGATTGTTTCCCTTAAATTCATCCTTTGATTTCCTCCTGTTGGTTATGTATTTTATATGGATCTGGATTCCCTTTAGAGAACCTTCTCTGATACCATGTTGAATTTTCCTGGATTCAACCCTTGGTATGATCTAATAACATGTTGAAATATCTCATACTCAACATCTGACCGTTAATTCCAAATAAGTTACTTATTGAATTAAATCATAGTTGAGTAATCAACTAGACATGCAACGGAAGCATAAACATGGAAACCAAAATCAAGCACACATAAACACCAATATTTTTGGGTATAAACCCATGGAAAAACCCCAGAGGAAAAACCAATGTTGAGAATGATTTTATTTTGCTAAAATTAGGGCTCCTATAATAGGGATAGTGGCCCAATGAGAGAAATACAATCAGATACAAACATGGTTAAGCTTGGCATGTTGTATGAATGTGAACTGCATGCTTTTCTAGGTGTACACGAATTTTCTTTACAAAACTTGTGTATGTATGCAACTGTCTCTCCTAATACCCGTGTACACATATAAAAATCCTATACAGAAAACATCGTACAAAGTGACACTCTCCTGTGGCTTCCTTTGAATGAAACCCACCTGCATGATCCTCTGTTCTCTCTTCTCCTTGACCTAACCTCTAGATGGAAGTCCTTCTCGACCTATTCAAGATCTTGAATCACAGTCTTTCAATATCCAATCCTCTTGAAATTATATCCTCTACTCTCATAAATATCAAGTATCAAGTCTCAAGTGTTTCTTCTCCTTCACCTTATCCTTGGTTTTGTCAATGTTTCATCGAAACCCACACGGGAGATCTAGCTAAAGAAAGTACAAACAAATCTTATCAATAAAGGATGAGATATTCAATATGGATGAATGATAAAATATATTCACACTATGCCAATAAGCTGATCACTAAATGATGATTGATACATATAATGATCAATTTGATACAATGAATGAGTAGAATACACTCATATATAGGGAAGGACATTCCATAATTAAGAAAAGAAATTAATAATTTCTCTTTCCTTAGGAATGCATGCATGCATAATAGTGATGGTATAAATAGAAAGTCTAAAATAAAATTAGTTAGTTAACTCCCACTGAACTATTGTGTCAAAAATAGAAATTTCTCCAACACTCCCTTTGAACATCACTATGAAGTAAAAAATGAGTCTCGACTACTATGCCATATTAGGCACTCATGTACAATGCAACTAATAAACACTGAATAAAAATGAGGAAAGAGATAAAACCACGTGGGAACAACCCCCCCCCCCCTCTCAAAAGACAATGCATCAAAAGAACAAAAGGAAGTTTCCAGGCAACTATGTTCTTCACTCCAAGACGATCCCGCAAAGTCTCAAACTTCTGCTCACTAAAAGTCTTCATGAAGATGTATAAATATTTATGTATCTAATGAAGTACTTTGGAAACCTATTTTTCCTTGTACCTCTTAATCCTGTGGACCCATATGCAATTGGAAAATATTCATTTGTGGTGGTAGTGGAACCAGATGCCAAGTTTAATTCTTTAGGAGTGAGTCATACTCCTTCTTGATGGCTTCTTGCCATAATGGATTTCCCACATCCTTATGGTAGGTCTATGGATTAGTAGATTGAACCATATAGAAATGCATGGGCATCACTGGTTCAGAAGATGAAATTAAATGAGAAGGATCCTCATGATGAGATTGAGTACTCCTTGAATCCAATGGATTCCCTATAAGGAGACTTGCTTCCTAAAGTGTGAATTGTGCCCTCTTGGGCATCTGTTGAAGCTTCGATGTTGGCTTCTTATCTTGATGTACTACTTGCTTATTTCCATGTACAAAATCTGAATGTATGGAATCATCTATGATGTCTGGAACTGATTGAAGCACACGAGTATCTGCATGTTGCACTAGAGGTGTATGAAAAGTACTTTCCTTATGTGTAAGTAGAAAAGATGAGTCGTCGTCAGAAAACTTAGTGAAATTATACAACCTTGACTTGTGATCCACCTTACCAATTGCAATAATGGAATTGTCATGCATATCAAGTACAAAAACTGAATATGATGTAGATTCAACCCTTTTACCTTTCTGAGTGATCTGATAAACTAAGTGAAGATTCATAGAAATGTTTGGAACATGTAAAGCATTCTCAAAACTGACATTATGTAGTTCCACTCTTTCCTCTCCTTCTACTTATATTGGAGTATCATCCCCCATGAGAATAAGGGGTCCTAAGCATGAGCTCAATGAAGTAAACACTTCCTCTTTTGTTGGCATATGATGTGATGCACCATAATCTATAATCCATGAATCAGATGAGGAATTAATTGCAACAAGAGCATGATGATTACCTTTATTAGGAGCAGGATCTTCTTTCTTTTGCTTCTTGACTCCTTCTAGAATAAAGTTTCCAAGGTTGTTATGTTGAAGTACATATGCCATAAGATAAAAAAAAAAAATCATGCATGTGGATTCTTCATTATTTGGTTTATTTTTGTAAGTGCACTGATTTCCCTTCTTATTCTTCTTGGAATTTGAAGAGTCTATATAACCCAAATAATTTTTGAAGGGCTTGGAATATCCCTCCTTTTTGTTTTGTTTCTTCTTTCCATTATATTTGGATGATCCTTTTCCATCACACATGGTGAGTGTATGTTCTTTGGGATCCCTGATTAGGACCATCTGAATGATTTTTTGCTCAAGCATATGCCTCTCATCTGATCTCTCTTGCCAAAGAGACTTTCCAGGGTAGTGTGGAACATGTTTGGAGTCTTGCATGTGGCAACATGAAACAATAAATTAGTTGAAACCAATTCAAGAAGAATTCATGTGGTCTCATCCTTTTGTTTCACCCATCTGGTCTTCTAAATTTCTGATGTAAGTTGTGTTTCTTTCCCCATCGTCAAATTATACAGTGTTCTCTTTTTGAGTTGTAATTCATCCTTGGGATTCCAATCAAAATAATTTTATGGTGTGAGGATTATCACCAAGTTTGACTGTAGAATAGGTTTCGTATCAGTTGATACTGAGAGGGGGGTGAATCAGTATCAAGTACAATTTAAAACCTTTTTCAAATTATACTTAAACCATTCAATTATATCCAATGAGCAATGAACAATAGCATAAGAGTTACACCAATGCACCACAATACACCATGCACAATATATGAGAAATAATCAATAGTTATTGTTCAAGGGAAGTAATGACTTCCAAAGGTAGCTACAACTTCCAAATGTAAAGGGAGGGATAAACTCCAAGAGGAATATAGAATCCTCCAATATCAATAGAGAGTTTAACTCTCCATCCTTTCCCCTTCCTTCCACCCAATAATATACAAGAGATAATAAAAATTCACATTAAATCATCGCCATCAACCAACCATCACATAGAACTTGATAATGATTCTCGAGACTTCTTCAATTTCTACAATTATTAAATTATTGGAATACTCTGATCTTGTAGATAATATTATTCAATTTATTCTCTAAAACGTCTCCAAGTTTCACTCCTTGAATCCTCCCCAAAAATAAGTTATAGAGAGAATGGTAGACCTTGTTCAATTCTGGTTTATTCAGGAGACCGAACTTGTACAAAATTCCCCGTGCTCAATATTTAACATCCGATTTTGAAACTCATACAAAAGAAACTATAGTCCGTACTCTCTCCAATTAAATTTTTCCCACTTCATTTGGATTCTCTATGAATAAGTTATGAATTTTTTACCCGGAACACCTATTTATTGAGTAGCTTCAGGATTGGTCACAAACCCTATCTTCCATAGAGTATATCTCCATAATTATAGAGAATAAATAGATGAAATTTTTACCATAGGTACCTTGATATGTCTTCTCAATACCAAATGAATTTCACTAGCTGAATCTTTCTAGAAAAAACGTTATAAAAAAAATGGTAAGATGACCTGAAAATAACATACCTTAGAACACATCACCAAAACACTTCATCCTCCCTTGAAATACGGTCATCTTTACTTCTGATTTCCTATGAAATTCAACTTTTGTATCAAATAAATGTATAATGATATTTATTTATACCATTTATGTCACTTCCTTTTAATATTAGGGCCGACCTGACAACTTCTTATCTTGTAATTATTTTCTTTAATTATCTTCAGGGCCGACATATACTTCCTTCTTCAATTCACTTTGTCATCTTCAAAAATTCATTTCTCCTCAACCATGAGGATCCACATGACGTGCCACATACCACTGGAAACAACATGATGTATACTATCCATCCATGGGTCTTGTATCTACATGTGCATTTT
>ML798558.1:70464-105130 GCA_009831015.1 Picea engelmannii | reverse complement strand
TGTTATACTTGTGGAAATTTTGGACACAAGGCAATCAATTGTAGAATCAATGAAAGGAATAGCTATGCAAGCTACATGAATGGTGAAAATAGTAGATATGAAAATGTTCGTAGACCTTTCAATAGAAATTATAATCCATTTGACCCATTAATGGATCAAAATATTGTATGTTATAAGTGAAATAATCTTGGTCACAAAGCACGAGATTGCAGAGAGATGAAGGAAGATAATCATATGCCAAATGACTGCATACCAACTACAGCATGGAAAAGGAAAGAAATTCCACACAATGAAAATTGTCGAATAACATTAGTCGCTAAAGAATGCAAAGAAGAAGATGAATGGTTCATAGACAGTGGGTTCTCATCTCATATGACCAAAGATCAAAGAAAATTTGTCAGCTTGAAGAAAAAGGGTGGAAATGTTGCATTTGGAGATGACTCATCTACCAAAATACTTGGAAAAGGAACTGTAAAGCTTGAAAGTGAAAATGTAAAAGTAGGAAAAGTCCTATTGGTTGAAGATTTGAAGCATAATCTCCTCAGTGTCAGCAAAATATGTGATCAAGGATACACTCATACGTTTGACTCCCGAAAATGTAAAATCAGAGAAAATAACTCAGGAAGATTGATTGCAACTGCAACAAGAAGACCAAACAACATATACATCCTAGACATGAAGAAGAGAGAGAAGATAGAAGCCACACAAAAGGATTCCAAGGAAGAAAAAGTCCCAAAGACCAAAAATAAGGATGAAGTATTATTGAGCGCCACATGTTTAGGGGGAGCAACCCCAAAGAACAAGGTTACCTTTTTCCATTAAACTCGGGGGGAGAAGCCATACCCTTTGCCATTGATTTCAAAGGGGGAGAGAAATTGGGATCATGATGATAGGGGGAGCATGAGTGTTTCCATTAATAACAAAGGGGGAGATTGTTGGAAGATTGGTTGTTGTCATTGATGTCAACCCTAGTCATGGGTTTTGGACCACAAGATTGATGAAGGTATTTGGACATGAAGGAAAATGCACATGCAGATACAACACCCACAGATGGATAGTATACATCATGTTATTTTCGGTGGTATGTTTCATGTCACGTGTATCCTCATGGTTGAGGAGAAATGAATTTTTGAATATGACAAAGTGAATTAAAGAAGGAAGTACATGTAGGCCCTAAAGTTAATTAAAGAAGAGAATTACAAAATAAGAAAGTGTCAGGTCGGCCCTAATGTTAAAAGGAAGTGACATAAATGGTATAAATAAAAATCATTATACATTCAATTTATACAAGTCAAATTTCATATGAAATAAGAAGAAAAGAAGGTCGGATTTCAAGGGAGGATGAAGTCGTTTGGTGATGTGTTCTAAGGTATGTTATTTTCAGGTCATCTTACCATTTTTGCTATAACGTTTTTTATAGAATGATTCAGATGGTGAAATCACTATGGCATTGAGAAGACATATAAAGGTACCTCTGGTAAAAATTTCAGCTCTTGATTCACTATAATTATGGAGATACACTCTGTGGAAGATAGGGTTTGTGATCAGTCTTGAAGCTAGTCAATAAACAGGTGTTCCGGGTAAAACAATCATAACTTCTTCATCGAGAATCCAAATGAAGTAGGAAAATTTTCATTTGAAATAGTACGGACTGTGGTTACTTTTGTGCAAGTTTTAGAATCGGATGTGAATTATTGAGCGCGGGGCATTCTGTGTAAGTTCACTCTCTTGAATAGACCATAATTGAATAAAGTCTACCATTCTTTCTATAACCTCTTTTTGGGGAGGATTCAAGGAGTGAAAATTAGAGGAGTTTCAGAGAATACATTGAATAATATTATCTACAGGATCAGAGTACTCCAAGAATTGAAGAATTGCAAAAATTGAAGAAGTCTCAGGAAGCATTATCAGGTTCTATGTGATGATTGGTTGATGGTGATGATTTAATGTAAAGTTTTATTATCTCTCATATATTCTTGGGTGGAAGGAAGGGGCAAGGATGGAGAGTTAAACTCTCTCTTGATATTGGAGGATTCTATCTTCCTCTTGGAGGTTTATCCCTCCCTTTACATTTGGAAGTTGTAGCTACCTTTGGAAGTCATTAATTCCCTTGAACAATAATTATCGATTATTTCTCATATATTGTGCATAGTGTATTGTGGTGTATTGCTGTAACTCTTATACTATTGTTCATTGCTCATTGGATATAGCTGAATGGTTTAAGTATAAGTTTAAAAAGGTTTTAAATTGTACTTGATATTGATTCACCCCCTTTCAGTATCAACAGTAGTTGGATTTATAATTGTGGTATCATAAATGGTTAAATCTATTTTTGACCTATAATTGTTAAAATATAGGAAATTATTAAGTAGGGAGTATTATTTTAATTGTGTTTTTTGATTGTAATGTTACTCAGTGGGACTAGTTTATGTTACACTAGATCTAGTGTCAGGTAAAATATTCCTCCATTAGATATGATTACCTAAGTATATTTTTTTTGTGTGAAAACAAAAATATGAATTGTACAATGACCAAATGAATAAATAAAATTTGGGTTGAATGTGAAAGCATAGAGATGGGTTCCCCAGTGATGAAATGTCTTATCCTATTGAGGGAAGTTTGGTGTAATATCATATGGAGGTTAGGGCCCCCATGGTTGGGTCTCTGTGTAGGTGGCTTAATGGGGTAGTTGGATTGTATATGATCAAATAATATTGGAGGAGATGAGGGGCAAATGAAAACGTGGAGGTGAATTCAACAAAACCGGTCAATAACATGCGAGGATATGAGATTCCGTGGGTGATTGAACTAGAAAGACGATGATAATAAATATGAAGTTTATTATTATAAGTGTGAAATACTTGGACACAAGTACCTATGAAGTAAAACAACATGGGTTTCATTCTTCCCTGGGACTAAAAAGTATGGGACAACCCATGTGGGTGAAAATACTACGAGAAAACAACAACTAGATGAAAACTGGAACTGGGTGAATTTGTTGTGATACCGGGTAAAGTGGATCTAAAGGAAGATATTGGTGGTAGGATATTGGTACATGTAATAATTTCTAAAGGGAGTGAATATATTGTAGTTTTGAAACATATACCTAAACTTTCCATGGAATGACCTTAACTGAAAGTGTTGTAATCTGGCTGATGAGTACCTACACAGAAAAACCAAACACCCATAGTGAAAAATACATGATAGTAAAGAACATGTCATGGAAATTTGAAAAAATGAAGTGATAAAGAATACCTATAACTTGGGTACCAAGAAAAAGGTCATAATGAAGGTGTGTGAAAAGTGGAATGGATCATTCCATTGTGAAGGGAAAGTGGTGATCCCTGTGGTGTAAATGGTGTGGAAAATGAAGCTGCTAAAATCCCATATGGGATCAAAGAATTTTTGACCCAGACTATCTAAATAATAGATTATCCCTTCATGCAACCTCATTTGTACTTGAGGTGATTTGGATACATGCATATCGATGTAGTCCATGAGAGTCTGAGATCCCCTATGCACACACCATTTAGAATTATTTAGTTTTATGAGAGTGAGGTAAGTGATCCTAACCTCCTGATGATTTTGGAATTTTTATTTTTTTTCTTAGGGTAGTACAGACAACCGTATGGTCCATGTGGGAAATTGATAGATACCTGTGCACATTAGTGTGGGTATACGTCGATCACCTACACTGTATAATGTAGGTGATGACTATACTGCCATGCTGGGTTCAACACGGCTAAGGTGAGATTTTCCATGTTGTTCAACATGGTAGATGTACTGACAAAAGAATAGAGTGGCGTGATTGAGGAAAAATCATGCTAATCAACATGATTTTTTAATACATAGTTGTGCTAATCATCATGACCGTGTAAAGTACATTCACATGGGTGATGCATACTATGATATTTTGATGAAGTTTTTCTAAGTTTAGTTACTGACTAACCTTTTTTCAAGGTTATCATCTTTGGGCACTATCATCATGTCTATATAGTAGGATGCTATATGTAGAAAGGTGATGGCGAATGTCGTGGCACGATTTGATATGGAAAACTTTGGCCTTCTCAAGTTCCTTTAGTGTGCATCATTGTGCTCTCAGGATGCGTTTATTACCTTTTTGGTTAGGATGTGGAGACTGAACCATTGGGCATTTAAGGTCCATGGTCATATTCTAGAGTTGTCATCAAATATTGACATTTATTTTTTGATGGGACTCTCCATCCAAGGAGAGGTCCTTGAGGTGATCCCCCATATGGAAGGGGGGTGAATATGTAGGATTTAGTGGACCACCATTGTGAGGGTGAGGATGTGATCACGAGAGCTTTGATATGGGTAGGGTGAATTGAACAATTGGTTATGTGATATGTGGCATTGATGGTTGTGAGTATCTGCAAATACTTCTGGGAAAAAATGATGATCATGGAGAAGGTGCTCCTAGGTTGTAAGTATGTCTGGGCCTTCCTTATGAGGGAGGTCATCTTCTCTTAAGTGGAAGGATGTGCATGGAGAAAAGATGGTGATTTTTCCTTTAGCTTTGTGCTATGTAGCTTATTTTATTAGTGGGTGGTGTTCTTGAACCCGCATATTATTCTGAGGTTAGTAGCACCAACACTATCATAGATGAGGCAATGAGTTGACAAAATGGTCCAGGAAGGTGGTTACCGAGTGGGGCGGTACTTTACACTCGAGTTTTAGGGGTTATTTAGGTAAATACCATAGGTTATTCTTGACTACCCATATGGTGGTATGGACTTTTAACATGACCTAGACATGATTCTCCACCCTGGGGAAGTTTGGGACTGTGAAGGTGAGTTTGTATTTCTGATTCATTTGTTGCTTCTATTTTGGTGTTATTATGCATGTTTTTAGATTTATATAACATAATACTAATGAATAACCATGTTTGTGTTTTCAAATATTGGGTCGTGAGCTATCGGTTGTGCGTATTACCACAACAGGAGCTAGTGAAGGATATGTGAGTGGTGGATGATTCGAGTGTCGTGGTGGTGTAGAGATCGAGCTAGCATTGCAGCACCATGTTGAACCTTCAGGTGAGTCAGTTGCAAGAGGAGATGTGGGGATCTGAGGTCAGATGGATAAATTTTGCTGGAATTTTCACTAAGTGAAAAGAGAGGTTCTAGAGGCGCGATGGAAAGTGGTCCAAGATGAGGAAGTTCTATATTTGTGCATTGGACGTGATTCATAGTATCACCTATTAGTATGATGGGAAGTAGTGTAAGGGGCTGAGTTGATGAGACAAATGAGATTTATTATTGGTAAGGTGACACCAACTAAGGAGGGGACTCCTGTAGGTGGAATTATTGAGATTGGTCCACCTTAGAGGTGGTGGACCATGACTTGTACAAGACAGGTCCACTTTTTTGTATGTTCTAATGTATATGGGCAAGGCCCATAGATTTTTTAAATGACATGTATAAGGGTAGTGTCCCCATTTTTGTATATGATCTGCGAGTGCAGTCGTAGTGAGGGTTGTCCCTTTGAAACCCTTTTTTAAAACTTGATATATACACACATTCATTTTTTGATGTCTCATTATGTTATACTTTGTTTGATTGGATGATTTTGTGTTTTTTATGATATGCATGTGCTCTTATTTTTTCTTTATGATACATGTTATTGATGTGATGATGTAAAAGAATATATATGTTTAGACAAATCATGATAATAATAATTTCATTATTGTGACAAATTTCATTCTATAACATCATTTGTAATGTGATCTACAACTTGGTTTTCACTTCAAGGATTATGTGTGAATGTAATGGATTCAAAATTATGTAATATAAGTTTATCTTGTAGAAAATTTATAAACAAGAAATGGTTGTGAACATGTTACACATTATTCAACTATAACATGAAAAGTTGGGAATTCAAGAATATGTTGAGGTGGATAATGTGAAGGTGAGGAATTGGCTAGAAGGATTATCATGACAACATACTCTTTTTCATTATTTATAGCTGGATCACACCGCTTGAGTGGAGCGCTCTATGTTTAGGTGAGTAAATGACCCAAGATACTAAAGTGATATTTTGAGTCCATCGACTAGCACTGTTGGAAAAACCTATGTGATACACCAATGAATGTTTCATCTGGTACAATAACAAGGCTATGAGATCATAAATGTGATTTTGTTTTTATGTGTGTGTAAAACAAAGACAAAAAAAATTATGAAATTTTTACAAAAGGAAAATATATGTACACAAATATGGCCTAAAGAAGGGTGGCTACTTAAGGGTAAAACCTATTCAAGTATAACCCATTGATAGGGTCCTTGATAAGTCTTCCTTCTAGGTAAGCAAGGATGTATACTCATTTTGTGAGGAAATGTTTGATGATGAAAGGGCCACACCAAAGAGAATAAAAATTTTCATGGCCTAAAGTATCATGGGAAACATCATAGGCTAGATATAGGTTTCCCTCATTGAAGGAACGAGGGTTTACTTGGTGATCGAATGTATCTTTTGAGAATTTTTGGTGGCCTCATTTTTTTTGAATTAGGAACGTCCATCTTTATCAATATTTTCTAAGTCAATGAGGCATTGTTGGAGGAGAGTTGTGTCATGTAGTAGTTTGATTGTCGTTCAAAGTGTTGGCATTTCAAACTCAATGGGTAATAATTCTTCTACCCCATGAACAAGGTACAAGGGGACACAAACTATGGTAGTTTTGACTTCCATTCGATATACCCATAATGAAGAAAATAACATGTGAATCTAGTTGATTTTATGTTTGTTCAGACAATGGTTTTGAGGACTTTGTTGATAGCCTCAACCTAAACATTAGAATGGGGGTAATATGGTGAAGTGAACTCATGGGTGAAGCCTAGGTATGAGAAATCTTGAAATATTGTTTTGTCAAAATGTTTTCCATGATCTGAAACTAACTGTAGGGGAAATCCAAAGTGAGTAATGACATGATTGAAAAACAAGTGATATGTTGTATCCTCAGTATTGTTTAAGGTAGGAATGGATTCGACCCATTTTTGTGAAATATTCAATGGAAACAACCATTCATTTATGACCATTTATATATGGGGGGTTGCATTTCATGAAGTCTATGATTTTTTTGCATAAAGGGCTAGCTATAATGACTAGGTGTAAAGGAGTTGGTGGGGATCGTGGTTTATGTTTGAAAATTTGGCACTTAGTACATCACTTGACTTCTTGGATATATTCATGAAATAAAGTAAGCGAAAAGTAACAGAAACTCATTATTTTTTTTCAGGTGGACATGCTGGAGAGGTGGTTTCCATACGTTCCATTGTAGATATCATTAATGACTCACTCTACCTCTTGGATGGTGCAAAATGTTGTAAAATGTCATCCACTCCCCACCTATATAGAACATCTCCAATGAGTATATAACATGGGACTTGGTGGCAGATACACCATCGATCATCTTGAGAGAGATTGGGGTTGAACTTATGCGTGCAATGGTAGATGAGGATGTATCCATTCCATAGGCCATCTGATGAAATGACAAATAAATATTCACCGGGAAAGTTTTCATTCACTGGTACATCCTTGGTGTCTAATGGTAAATTAATAATGAATTTTGCGAGAACAATTTATTTATTACTTTTAGTAGTGGTGAAATCGAAATTAAACTCTTGAAGAATTACAATCCACCATGTGAATTTCCCATTAATTTGGTGCCAGCTAAGTAGTGCATGGGATTGAAATTTTCTATAACGTTGGTGGTTTGAATCGAAATGTAGTGACACAATTTTTGGATCACGAGATCCACGACTAGGGATATATTTTCCTCACAATTACAGTTTAAATGGGTGCTTGATAAGTTCTTACTAATGTAATAGATGACATATTATATCCTATATTCACCTTGATGGAAGAGGACTCTTGTAGCTAATACCTATGAGGATGGAAGGTATAGGGTATAATAATTTTCAAAGTCAAGGGGACTAATCAAATGGTATTTCGAAAAATCTATTTTCAATGCCTCAAAATATTGTTGCGATTAATGATCCAATTTGAATGGTATGTATTGGCGTAACATACATAAAAATCCATGTGCTCAAGTTCCGTAATCGGGGACAAAGAGACGTAGCAAGTTTGATTTTCCATGAAGGATTTATAACTGGTGCAAGGTTTATGTAGGGAAAATTTCACCGATGGCTTGGAACTTAATGGGGTCCACTATGATCCCTTGTTGGGATACTATGAATCCAAGTAATTTCCCAAAGATGACACAAAAACACCCTTAAGGGGGTTTAAACGAATTTTGTATTGAATAAATATTTAGAAGATGATTCATAGATCCTCTAGGTGTTAGGATTGTTTTTTGGATCGATATTTGAGATAATCGTAGTATGCAAGAATTATATGGGTGATATCATGAAATACATACGTCATTTCCCATTAGAAAGTGGCTCTAACATTTTTGAGACCAAAGGGAATGATGTGGTATGTAAAAGTTCCCCAGGGTGTGGTGAATGTAGTCTTGTATTGATCTACCTTGTGAATTTGAATTTGATTGTAACCAGAAAATATGTCCATAAACGATAGGGCTTCATGTTGGGCATAGGAATCAATCACTTGATCCATGCAAGGGGTGGGAATATTGTCCTTGGGACAAGATTGGTTGAGGTCTCTAAAGTCGGTATAGACTTGAATGGTTCCCCATTTTTTATTAATGGGGATGGGGTTATATACCCATGATGTATATGTAATGGAGTATATGAAATTGGTAGTGGGTAACCTATCGATTTAAACATGGATAACCATGGGTTTATAAGGATACATGGGCCACTTCTTTTGGTGAAAAGGTGTAACATTAGGCCATGTATTGATTTGGTGTTTAACAATGGCTAGGTTGAGACTGGGAATTTCAATATATGAATAGGAAACTATGTCCCAATAATCTTGAAAAAGAGTCGTTTAGGAAAGGACTTCTTCATAGGAGCATGCATTTCCAAGGGTGATTTCTTAAACAAATCCTGGTTTGATGGAAATGTACACCTTGATGGTTGGGTAAATTTTGGCCCTCTTCCCTTATTCAAAAGCATCAGGGGGTGTGGATTGGGTTTTTTAACCCATATGTATTCCCAAAAGGAATGAATTCGTTGGTTTCAATTGCACAAACATTGGTGATAGTGGTAGGTTGGAAAGAATCATGAGGTAGGAAGAATGACCAATGGTGCATTCCCTCCTAGGGATAATCAAGTGTCATCATGGCCTCCAAAATATCTTTATTTGAATGGAAGATATGTGATAGAAAATAACTTTGAGAGAGTATGAACAGGTGGTTGTATCCTAATGGGACTAGATATATCACATAAGAATGACATAGCATTGGAGGTCGAGGGATCATTAACTATTGAGTTTGTGTAAGTGGGATGGTCTTGTGGCAAGGTGTTGGTATTATTAATAGGGACTAATGGTTTTGTTATCCCAATTTTGTGGGATAACTAAGAAGATTATGTCTTGAGGCCCTCAAGTTTGCATATATGGAGTTTCGAGAGACTACATGACCAACAATATCCTTTTGCATAGATGGATACCTTTCTCACCACCACATAGGTCATAGATTTTCAGATGGCATCCACCACACCAACTGGCTTCTGAGAGGCATTGAGCCTTTCTCCATGAGGTACAAGTCATGTATTATGGTAAGTGTCATTTAAATATTTGAGGCATTTGAGTATGTTTTATCTTAGACTTCTTTATATTTCATGACATATGCTTTGAAATTATTCCTTTTTCCCTTTTTCACCTTGGTGGTTGACATTGTGCTCTAGTAAGTGGTCTTCCTTGAGAATTGGTTTGCTACTAGGAACTCCCTTGAAGAGCCATCGTACCGTTCTCGACCATACTTACCACTTTTAATCATTTAAGCCCCTTGTTTCCTTATCTCCTTGGATTTTAGGGTGTATTGACCTAATATTGGGTTGTCCCTCATTCTATTGAAAGAAGGCATTGAAGGCCTAGAGGGATTGTTGTTGGGTGAAAGATAAAATCCTATATATAAACCTTCTAGATGATTCTCCAAGGGAATCCCCTAAGAAAGCAATCAAACACTTATATGTAAGAAAAGGGGGACCCATAAGAATAATGATTATGAATTCTTAAAGGGTTAGTTGGAGGATAGGAGGTCTCATCATGAGCCAGCCTATCATGATCATGGATATCTAGTGATATGACATTACCATCATCTGGTCACCAAGCCGAGATAATGGCTCTCAGTTGCATGGATGAGAGAAAGGGGGTCTCATCATGAGCCAACCTTATCATTTATGATAGGTATTTTGTGAGTGACGTTGCCATTATCTAGAAACCACACCTTGACAATGGCCTTCAACTTGTCGTTAAATTTTGAAAGAAACAAATAATGGAAAAATGATGGGATTGGAAAAAATTGCATTGCAAACGAAGGTGCCACACACCCTCTACAAAGGAACCCATAAATGAGACACTGCAACCCCTTGTATTTCATGAATCCCATGCCCACTGAGTTTTGATAATGAACTGGTTCATCCACTTTACATGGATTAGAGAGGGATATCTTGGAAACACTCCTTGACCTAGGGAAGGATTTACCAATAGGAGACCCTGTAAACCCTCCCGTATCCAAGCTTGGAAAGTCACATAATATCTTTGAGCACTTAATTGTTTGACATGGTAATATTTTATGCACATGCTTAGGTGGATCATTTATTCAATTGATTTACTTATCATGATATTTTGACTTGATATCCTTGGAGGGAGTGCTTATCTGTCTTTGCAGGATCTAGTTGGTGGATAGTTTTGGAGGAACAAGCATAGGTAGGGCTTCCATGGATCTTGGATACCATAGGTGGATTCCAAGGGCCCACATTTTGAATGAGAGAGACATACCTTCACACGCCTAGAAGACCTCATGGACAAAATACCTTATCCCTCACATGCCAAACTTTTTTCCTAGGAGAGGAAAAACGTCACGTTTGGAGGCATGACATCATCTAGGAGGGATATGTTTTGGTGGTGAGGTTACCATTCATTAAAACAAAGAAATTTAGAGGAGAATAAGGCTTTGAACATGAAGGAAATGGATTGGATGATTGACATGTGGATTTGGGAAGCCTAAATACACTCCTCCAACACCAACGAATTGCTCCTAGTGTCAAAACATCTCCTAAAAGGGTGACACCACCTTAAGTTAGGATTGGTCTTTGTGTAAAAGTAAATTTTAAGTGAATTGTTTAATATTATTTTGTAAAAGGTGTAGGATTAGGGTTGTTGACCCCTAGTCTTGTGGTTTACCCTAAAATTATGTGGAAAAACTATTTTGGAGACATTTTTTATAAATAGATTTCATAAGATCTCATTTCATAACATAACTCTCCCATTGTGAGAAGTATTGAACTGAAATTTTCACTATCTTTGGTTAGTTCTCTCTATTGTTCTTTTTTTTATGTCTAAATCTTGGATTATTGGTTGATGGAAGTGATATGCTAGCCTTGGAAGGATTTTCTCTTTTTATTGTGGTGGTTTGTCTTATCTTTTTCCTTGAATTGGTAAGGTTTATACATTGTTACTATCATTTGTTGTTCAAGTCAAGGTTATTTTCTAGAGCTAGGTTGGAAGTATAATGGAATACACCCCCACCTTAGTATCCATCACTTTATGCTTACATGTTATTGGTTTAAAAAGGGTTTTCTAAGAGAAGTATAAGGGCATACACCCTCTTAGCTTAAACCCTAGCTAGAGATACTTTCCTTGGGAAGTAAGATGATTTAAACCCCCAAGAAGGTAGTATCTCTACCTCTTTATTTCCTTGAATCTATTAACCCAGTTGTTGAAGGAACTGGTCATTTACTTGTTGCATTGGAGAAATAAATTGTTGTGTTGGTAAACATACAAATTTCAAGTTTTAAAGTTGTCTCTTCAGGAAAGTGTTCCTTGAGACTTTGGCTCCCTTTTCTCATTAAGGTGTAACATTTCACCCACAACGTCTTACTGCTGTTACAAAACTAACCTACAACCATTAGTGTTGTATAAAACTAACCTTATAATGATTAATAACTCCTAAACTAACCCTAATATTTAGCCCTAACTTTATCTTAACCCTCTACTAATCCTAGCAAACCTATTGGGCTAGCTAGAGGTGGTTTCTAGTGGCTTATGTTTCTACTATTATGCTTGGTTTTATACAACCATAAGGCTGATAATATCACCGCAGAAACATTTTGTTTCATCCTTACTCTTTGTGATAAATTTATTGCTTAATCACTGGTGAGTTGAGCTAGCTTTCACTATATTGCCTCTTGTTTATTTTATCATATCCTTAGCACTCATATTGAATTATTTTCTATCTTTATTGAGTTGATATATATAATTTAATTTTGATGCAATTAGGGACATCAAGCTTAACTTTCTTGTCCAACTAACATATTACATTATATCCATTGTTTTCCTTGTGTCTCGGGTAGGTATTCACACTTGGCAAGTCACGCAACTCATTTGGAAACCCTTGAAACTTCCCAAGACTCTTTCCCAAGCTCTTAATACCACTTAGAATTTACCCCTACAGACATACATTCATTTTGACCACTTTCCATCTCATTTTTCCCTAGGGTAACCGAGATTCCCCCCTTGAGGTGAATACCTCATCTCTAAAGTGATAGGGACACCTGCCTAAGGTGACAGTGGGTAGGTTCCCTCCTATTTGTCACCAATTGGTGGTTGTTTTGATATTTTCCCAACCTATAACTTGTGTGATAGAATTTTGGCATCATTGTCAGGAAGGATTTTGAATCCTCTTTGGAACCCTAACGATACTTTGGAAAGCTATCCTGAAGCATTTATCCATTGGCTTGCCTGGTGACTCCACTGAAGGGATGTTCCCTTTCCACATTTATTGATGAGATCCTATTGAATCTCATCTGGTGACTCCACCCCCCTACAACCCTTCATCTTCTAATCCTTTTCCCCCTGAAAGGTTCAAGCCTTCTATATTTTTCCAAGGAAGGCCTCCTCTCAAGTCTCCCATTTTCAAAAACCTCTTGCACGGTAACCTTCCTCTTGATCCAATGGCTCACCCTTGGGAAAATGACCTCTACAAACCCATTAACATGTCCAATATCCAATGTACCCTAATACAATGCCAAAAGAGTCTAACAAGTGGTTACCAAAGTTCCAAGGAAATAATGTAATAACTATCGGGGACCATCTTTATGTCATGGTCCAGGATATGGACAATGTAGGTATTGATCATGAAGACGTGGCCATGAAGTTATTCTCCTCATAATTGAATAAATAACCTCTATATTGGTTCAGAGGCCTCCCTGACGATCATCTCACGTCCTATGAATCTTTTGCCAACTTATTTAAGAGAAAATGGTCAACAAAGATAGATGGTGGGATGCTTGGAGATCAATACAATCAAATAAAGAAAAGGGAGAATGCTATAGTGAAGGAATTCAATACTATATTTGACATGTTGCACAATCATATTCCAACATAATTTCGTCCTACAACATCATCAGTTTGTCTCCTTTACATGATTTATTTTGAAGGGAAATATTGTTTCATTCTGAAAGACAAGAAGCCCATATAATTGGCACAATCCAAGGATTACAATGCTTACATTGAATAGAATCTCCTTTATTCAAGGGTAGAACTTTTTCACTTCTCTCGTGCCAAAGAAAAATAAAATATTAAGGTTTCCAACAATAGTGCTCATGATTCAATTTCCCTCTTAACTCAAAAAATAGATCATATGATTACTTAGTTTTCCCATGCACATAATCAAATGATGGGTCATTTGACTACTATAGAGAGAAATCAATCTTCTCCCAGACCTCAATTTACCAGAAAAAAGAGACATGCCACAGGTTGGAAACCAAGGCCTCAACAAGAGGCAGAGGCACTAGATACTTTGAAACTAGTTGGGATAGTTGACATAGAATATTAGTGCCTTTCATGCCAAGAACCTCACAGAGAAGATGAATTCCCTTGATGATACGAAGATTCTCTCGACGAAATGGATTTCATGGATATGATCTTTTTTTTCCAATAAGAACAAATCACCCAAGAATAGATCAATGAACTAGAATACAAGGAGAAAGAGAGGGGAGACTCCAAGCATTGAATCATTTGACAGATGATCAGAAGAAGGAATTAAGGAGGAGGGAATATCTAATCTACACTAGAAGGAATAAATATTCATCATGTTAGCGATATTTCTTGTAAGAGGGGTTAGAATGCGAAAAGATGGGTTAAAAACCCACTTGTCCTAAGTTCGGGGTGCTAACGCGCCCATGATTAAATGAAAGCCAAGTTTGGATGGCAGGGATCGCAGCGCCCGGATCAACGACGCAGGTTGGATTCCGGACCACCCCCGCCTTTCTACCTTTAAGCGGAGGGGGGGGTCCGGAATCCAGGGCGCACCTCTTCAACGGACCAGATCAGTGCACCCGGATCAACGACGATAAGAGCAATTCCGGACCCCCCCCGCCTTTCTAACTTTAAGCANGGGGTGTAGCTTTCCAACGACCGATATCTTAACGCCCAGATCAACGGCGCTCACAAGACCCTATCATTCCTAGCTGCTCTGTGTTTAGCCAGCGTGGACCCTTCTCCCATCATGTCATCTTCCATAACCGCCTTTCTCCTGCTGCCGTGTGTCATCCATCCACCTCCCCTCTTTGGTCCACGTAATCCTCCTCCCTTCTGATCATCCACTCATCGCTTTCCATGTGTCTCGCTCCTTTCCACGTCATCACCTCGCCAAGGCGCAAGTCCATTATCTTTCCTCTTCCCCTTTCCGCCTATTGTCTTCCACTAGGTGCCCTCCTCTGTCGCCTCCCTCGCACCTCGACACTTCCTTCACGCCCTCATGATCCGACGCCACCACTCATGTCATGCACCCCATCTTTCGCGCTAGCCTCCATGCTCATTCGCCAAGTCAGTCAGTTATTCCAAGTGGCAGCGCAAGAGGCCCTCCTCGTCCCAAAGATGCCAAGTTGGCCAGGCCATCCTCAATCCCGATGAAGCAGTTATTGAAGCGATTGGTGGTGGTTAGACGTAGCCTCCGCCATAATGGGAAAGCACGACAAAGAATTGAAGGAACGTCAATTTGCCATTGGAACTGTCAAAGATTTAGATCACGTCTGACATAAATTGCATGATCTCTCAGAGGTTGACTGTCAAAAAGCCATGCAGACGCAAAGCCTTCAATGTAGTGTCTTGATTTCTCTGTTGTTGTTGTTCTGAGTATATGAAGGCATTTTCGCCATTTTTGTATCTATCGATGGTAGAGCTAAGCTCTCGACTGTAAAGCTTCAGCAAACATCCTAGTTCTCTGGGTTGTGTATCTGTGTTTGAGATTTCTTTCTTTATGACAAACAGTTCTCCCTTTTCCATCTATGTTTTCATCTCATATCGGAGAGTTCATGATCGAAGGATTCGCATGGATTGTTGCAGTTATGTTATGATAAAGGATTTGTTGTGACATTATTGTATTCTATGGTCTTTTGTGTTTGAATGTAAGAGGATCTTGCGTTCGGATGCTTTCTCCTTCAGTCTGTCACAAACCTGATGTTTATAATAGACTTTCGCACTTTTCTCATGCAAGTCTTCCCCCTACTCACCTTTACTACAACTCACTGTTTGAAGTTTATCTAAGACCTCACTCACCCATGCATGCCTAGCCTAGTTTCTGAGTTGAGACGATTGTTCTGAGTTTGCTTCCATTTGATCACCCCTTTAAAATCGTGACATTAAACTGATGGGTGTCAGGCTCTTCTCCTGCAAGCAATCCAGGAGTGACTTCTGACACTAACATTTATGGTGCCATTGTCGGGGACGAAGTTGAATATTTTCCCTGGATTTGAACGACAAAGATCAACTGATTCTGAAGGTGCATCAGACATCAGAACTTGAAGATTGCTACTGTGCACCTGGCGACTCCATTGTGACGACTCCGCTGAGGAGAGCCTGCTCTATCAACGGTGGCTTCGAGAGGCAGACATATGAGGTCTAATCCACACTTGCCTTTAGCTACACTAGAAGCTGACGCGGAAGCGGTGCGCAGAATGGGAAAACGATCTGCGAGAGAAGTTTCCATCGCCGAAATAGGTAATACGCCCTCCCCTTCTGTGAGAACTCCATTTTATTAGTCGTAGCTTCCTAGTCATCCTTCCTCCGAAGTTTCCCGTTTTCTGAATTTTGGGAGTGTTCCTGCTGAGTTTTCTCCTCCTGGTCTGGTATCAGAAAGAGAGATCCTTGTCACTCCCCCCTCCCTAGAGGTCGTGCTTCATCACAGACCTCAAGCTTCTGAAGGTTTCACCACCCCTCCTTTTGTTTCTACTACCACACAGAGAGAAGCATCTGCACACTCAGGTCCCTTGGCTCTCTCTCTGTTTTCTCCATTGTCTCCTCCAAGAACCTATTTTCCGAGATCTCTCGTCCATACTCCTTCTCCTCCGAGTTCTCCTCTACCTAATATCCCTATGGCTGGTGCTAATCCCCCTCTGAATAGAATGGATGTCATAGTTGCTGCTCGATATTCTCCTTTAATCCTACCACATCCTATGAATCCCCTCCCTGTTGGAGACTATTTGAAGTACATGCCCAAGTTCAGTGGGGAGGGAGACATAACTGCTGAGGAGCACTTGGCTGCTTTTTACAGTTATGAAAACAACCTAAACATTGAAAATGAAGATGTCTGGATGAGAGTCTTTGTCCAGATCCTGGAGAGTGAGGTCAGGAAATGGTTTAGAGGACTAGCCCCCGGATCTATTGCTGGAATTGAGGCTCTGGATAGTGTTTTCCTGAGACAGTGGGGAGACATGAAGGATTATATGTATTACATGACAGAGTTCGGGTCTCTGAGGAAAATGGAAGGAGAAGCTGTCTCAGACTTCTCCAAAATATTTAATAAGATGTACAACAAGATCCCAGATAAATCCCTCAGAGGCCTCCGCCCAAATTTCATATGCTGGTGCGTTTGATCCTGATTTCTGCCTGCTATTGAGAGAAAGAAGAGCTGCCTCCCTAGCTCAAATGCAAGACGCCAAATTTCATATGCTGGTGCGTTTGATCCTGATTTCTGCCTGCTATTGAGAGAAAGAAGAGATGCCTCCCTAGATCAAATGCAAGACGCCACCGTAGAAGTGGAATCCAACATATTGGCAGCTGACAGATTGAGGAACAAAGAAGACGCAGACAGAAGAAAGGGAAGATCTGAAGCCTCAACTTCCAGCCCATCATTGCCCCACCCTCAAGTGAATGAACTGGCCGAGATGATGAAGTTTCTGACCAAGGAGATGGAGAGGTTGAAGGTAGAAAGGAAACAAGCATATAAGAGCCCTCAGAACACCGAAAATAAAGGAGGCTTCAGGAGGCCAAATAATATTGCTCCCCCAACTATGCACAGAGAAAGAGGAAGAGACAGAGAAGACCAGAGAATTCAGGCCCCTTTTCAGAACCATCTGGTTGCCCATGAGGAGGAAAGATAAGCAGATGAGATGGATCTTGAAATCCACTGCCTAGAAGACACTCCTCCTTTTCCACATCTCACCCAGACTGCTTATGAAGAGTCTCTCATGGATGGTCAGCTGAATGAATTGAGCAAGGGAGACAAGGCTAGTGGCGGTCGAGGCAGGTATAACCTGAGGTTCGACAAAAGGGCAGCAACACCTGATGTTCCTGAGCAATCCAATAGAACAGAGAAACCTGATAATGAAGTAGCAAACGCTCACACAGGTAAGAAGGCCCAAACTCTCTCTCCCATTGTCCATAACCATGTTCCTTAAATTAGAGAAATCCCAAAGACTATGTCTTCTTTCAATTTCGAACATGAGATTCAAAAGATTAGAATCCCTGTGCCACTCACTGAGTTAATTAAACATCGAGAATTCAAAAAGCACTTCTCTGAGTTGTTGAAATCTGAAGCCTCATACCCTCTCACAGACTCCATAAACCTCCAAGATGAAAGGCCTGCAGTTGTCCTAGGTCCCATGGTAGAAGACAGATATGATTCATCCCCTCCCTTCTACACATCCCTGAACATACATGACAAAGTGCTGCATAATTGCCTTATGGATTCAGGGGCCTCTCACAACCTCATGCCCAAAACTGTCATGGAAGAGTTGGGACTAGAAGTCACCCGAGCCTATCATGACCTCTATTATTTTGACTCCAGGAGGGTTCAGTGTTTGGGAGTCATCAAGGACCTGGTAGTTTCCCTATTTCAGCTGCCCATGAAGAGTATGGTCATGGATATTGTGGTAGCTGATGTTCCCCCCAAGTTTGGCATGTTGTTGTCAAGGTATTGGATTAAAAGACTTGGAGGGACATTACAGATGGATCTCACATATGCCACCATTCCAGTCTTTGGAGGGGAACATAGGAGACTGTACAGAGAATCCCAACTGGCCTACATAATCAGTGATGAAGCCAACCCTACCAATCATCCGATCTATGCCTTGGACAATGATTTAGGCTCCATTCTACTACATCTCACCCATACCCCTGAGGCTCCTTTACAGATCAGAAATCATCCCATTCTTAATCAGGAGACCCCCCCTCCAACCACCTCTGTTTCGAAGATGTTCTTTGGTGGAGCTTCCTCCACTATAGGTGCAGGTGCTGGAGTGATATTCATATCACCTTGTCGAGAGACCATATCTCTGTCATACAAGCTAGAATTTGAAACCACCAATAACGTGGTGGAATATGAAGCTCTGGTTTTGGGATTAAGAGCTGCCAAGGAAATGGGAATTAAGGAGATGTCTGTGTTTGGAGATGTAGAATTAATCGTCCAACAGGTAAAAAATGCCTATCGTGCCAAGAATCCTCGGCTCAGAAATTACAGAAATGAGGTGTGGGGCCTAGTTGATAATTTCTTCCTGGCTTTTAACATTTCCTACATTCCAAGGGAAGAAAATGCTCCAGTCGATTTTTTAGCATTCACAGCTAGTGCGCTTGAGGTTCCCACGCTGCCCACTACCAGGTCTGATGTTGAAATAAAATACAGACCTTCTATACCGGACAATGTCAAACACTGGAAGGTGTTTGAAGATGATCAAGAAATTGAGAAATTTCTCCAGTCCATTGATGATTTTTCCACAATGCACATAGATGAGAATCCTGATGAGGAAGATGACTGTCACCCTGGGGAGTTTGTGAATGAAATTGCTGATCACCAGATCATTCAGTTACCGAGCAATCACATTCCGAAAGGACTAATCCCGTTAGAAAGATTGTTCGACAGGAATGATGTGGCAGTGAAGGGTAAGGTTTCATGTGATGATGACGACATAGCTGAATGTGACATAGGCACACCTGAGGAGCCTAAGTTGGTCAAGCTGTCAAGGAGTTTGACTGAGGAGCAGAGAGCCGGATATACTAAATTGCTGAAGGAGTTTGCTGATGTGTTTGCATGGACCTACGAAGATCTCAAAACGTATGACACATCAGTCATTGAGCACAAAATCCCACTGAAAGAGGAGGCTAAGTCGTTCAAGCAGAAGCTGAGACAAATAAATCCCATGTTTCTACCTGTCATGGAGAAAGAGGTAAAGAAGTTGCTGGATGCCCAGATCATTGTCCCCTTGATATATTCGGAATGGGTGGCCAATTTGGTCCCGGTGAGAAAGAAAAGTGGGGAAATCAGACTCCGCGTTGATTTCAGGAACCTGAATAGAAGTTCTAGAAAGGACAATTATCCCCTGCCCAACATGGAACACATATTACAGAGGGTCACTGGTGCATCCAGGATATCCATGATCGATGGTTTCTCGGGATACAATCAGATATCAGTCATGCCTGAGGACAGAGAAAAAACAGCCTTCACCACTCCTTGGGGCACATTCATGTATGCCAAAATGCCTTTCGGACTGATGAATGCAGGAGAAACATTTCAGCAGGCCATGGACATAGCCTTCATCGGAGAGAAGGACCAGTTTGTGGTGATATATCTGGATGACATCACAGTATTCTCTAAGACTGATAAAGAGCACTGCTGCCACTTAAAAAGAGTTTTCCTGAAGTGTCGGAGGTATGGCCTATCTTTAAACCCCAAGAAATCAATGTTTTCTATGTAGGAGGGAAAGTTGTTAGGTCACATAGTGTCAGCAGAAGGAGTAAGGATTGACCCAAGCAGGGTGGAAGCAATTCAGGCCCTGTCACTTCCCCAGTCTAAGAAGGAAGTTCATGCATTTTTGGGGAAGGTTAACTTTCTGAGGAGATTCATCTCGAACTTTGCCGAGCTGGTGAAACACATCACAACCATGCTCAGGAAGGGCCATGAAGTGAAATGGACTGCTGAACCCAGGGAATCTTTTTCCCAGATAAAGAAAGCATTGACCGAGGCACTTGTGCTAATCAGTCCCGATTATTCTAAAGATTTCCTGATTTTCTCATTTGCTTCTGATGACTCAGTAGCAGCAGTCTTATTGCAGAGAAACGATCAAGGACAGGAGAAACCCATTTCCTTCTTTAGCAAGGCATTGAGAGACGCAGAGCTCTGATACGAGATCATGGAGAAGCAGGCCTATGCATTAGTGAAAGCTCTCAAAGCTTTCAGAATCTATGTTTTGCACTCAAAGATCACTGCATATGTCCCTTCAACCTCTATGAAGGACATTCTTATACAGCCTGACATAGAGGGGAGAAGGGGTAAATGGATCGCCAAGATCCTGGAATTTGACCTGGAGATTAAACCCACCAAGTTGATAAAGGGGCAAGCTTTGGCCAAATTGCTGGCTGAATCCAATTGCAAGACTTTGGGGGTTAACTTCATCAATGAGCAAGCTGAGTCATCCAGCAGGAATTCTTGGATCATCATACCTCTAGCATCATGTCCCTGGTACAAGGATATCTTGTATTTTCTGCAAGAATTAAAGCCCCCTGACGGATTAGGAAAGAGTAGGGCCAGAGCTTTGAAGCTCAAATCGATCAGGTATTGTCTCATTGACCGAGCCTTGTATTGGAGAGACCCTCTGGGAATACTGTTAAGATGTCTGGACCCGCTGCAAGCCCAGAAGGTGATGTTCAATTTCCATAGCAGTCTCTGTGGAGGTCATCATTTTTGGAAGACCACGGCCCACAAAATCCTCCAGGATGGGTATTACTGGCCTACTTTGTTTACCAATGTCTGCAGGGAAGTCAGGGCTTGCATCAAATGCCAGAAGTGCTCAGGTAAACAACAACTCAAATCCCTGCCATTAAATCCAGTGGTAGTTTCTTCTCCTTTTCAGCAGTGGGGATTGGATTTCATTGGAGAGATTCATCCTCCCTCAAGTGGCCAGCACAGATGGATCCTCACTGCGACTGATTATTTCACCAAGTGGATAGAGGTTGTCCCCACCAGGAGCACTTCTCACAAAGTAATCATCAGCCTTTTGGAAGACATCATAGCCAGATTTGGCTACCCAAGTAGGATTGTCACTGACAATTCCACCCCCTTCAGGTCTGAGCCTCTGGTCAAGTTCTGTGAACAATTTGGGATTTCGCTGGTTCACTCCACTCCGTACTACCCTCAAGGAAACGGACTGGCAGAGTCTTCCAATAAAATCCTAATCAAGCTCATCAAGAATCTACTGGAAGAAAATCATAGGGCCTAGGACTCAAATCTCAAATTTTCCCTTTGGGATGATCGGGTAACAACAAAGAAGTCCCTGGGTCTCTCACCTTTCCAACTTGTTTACGGAATAGAGGTCGTTTTCCCCACTCAACTCGCCTTACTTGTGGCAATTTTCCTTCAAGATTTAGAAGTAGAACCCAACCATGTGGTCAGGAGGATTCATCAAATGGTGGAAGTGAAGCAGGTCAGAGAACAGTTCATGGATAGGGCCTACCATCATCAGCAGAAGATCAAATAGGCTTTTGACAGGAAGAACAGAAAGAAAGAATTCAAGCAGGGTGACCTGGTACTCAAGTGGGACGCACCCAGGCAGGACAGAGGCAAGCACAGTAAGTTTGATGCCCTCTGGTTGGGGCCTTTCAATATCCTTGAAGCATGTTCAAACAACACTTACAGGTTGCAGGATCTGGAAGGCGAAGAAGTTTTTAATGGCCCAGTGAATGGGAATTTCTTGAAAAAGTGTTTTCTGTGAGCCGTAGTTGGCTCTTTTGTTTTTGTAAATATTGTTTTTGTTTTATTTTCAGTTTAATAAATGACTCCATAGCCCAACAACAAGGCACTGAATCTGCAAAATGTTCCTAGAGCATCACAGGGACGACTCTATCCCCCATGGAGCTGATGTTAGCGATATTTCTTGTAAGAGGGGTTAGAATGCGAAAAGATGGGTTAAAAACCCACTTGTCCAAAGTTCGGGGTGCTAACGCGCCCATGATTAAATGAAAGCCAAGTTTGGACGGAAGGGATCACAACGCCCTGATCAATGGCGCAGGTTGGATTCCGGACCCCCCCCCCCCCNNNGTCCAGAATCCGGGGTGCACCTCTTCAACGACCTAGATCAGCGCGCCCGGATCAACAGCGATAAGAGCAATTCCGGACCCCCCCCCCGCCTTTCTACCTTTAAGCGGAGGGGGTGGTCCGGAATCAGGGGCGCAGCTTTCCGACGGCTGAGATCTTAGCGCCCGGATCAACGACGCTCGCGTGACCCCGTCATTCCCAGCTGCTCTGTGTTTAGCCAGCGTGGACCCTTCTTTTATCATGTCATCTTCCATAACCGCCTTTCTCCTACTGCCGTGTGTCATCCATCCACCTCCCCTCTTTGGTCCGCGTAATCCTCCTCCCTTCTCATCATCCACTCGTCGCTTTCCATGTGTCCCGCTCCTTTCCACGTCAGCACCTCACCAAGGCACAAGTCCATTATCTTTCCTCTTCCCCTTTCCGCCTATTGTCTTCCGCCAGGTGCCCTCCTCTGTCGCCTCCCTCGCACCTCGTCACTTCCTTCACTCCCTCATGATCCGACGCCACCACTCATGTCATGCGCCCCATCTTTCGCGCTGGCCTCCACGCTCATTCGCCAAGTCAGTCAGTTATTCCAGGTGGCAGCGCAAGAGGCCCTCCTCGTCCCAAAGATGCCAAGTTGGCCAGGCCATCCTCAATCTCGATGAAGAAGTTATTGAAGTGGTTGGTGGTGGTTAGACGTCACCTTCGCCATAATGGGAAAGCACGACAACGAATTGAAGGCACGTCGATTCACCGTTGGAACTGTCAAAGAATTAGATCGCGTCTGACATAAGTTGCACGATCTCTCAGAGGTTGACTGTCAGAAAACCATGTAGACGCAAAGCCTTCAATGCAGTGTCTTGATTTCTGTGTTGTTGTTGTTCTGAGTATATGAAGGAGTTTTCGCCATTTTTGTATCTATCGATGGTAGAGCTAAGCTCCCGACTGTAAAGCTTCAACAAACATCCTAGTTCTCTGGGTTGTGTATCTATGTTTGAGATTTCTTGTTTTATGACAAACAGTTCTCCCTTTTCCATCTATGGTTTCATCTCATATCAGAGAGTTCATGATCAAAGGATTCGCATGGATTATTGCAGTTATGTTATGATAAAGGATTTGTTGTGAAATTATTTTATTCTCTGGTCTTTTGTGTTTGAATGTAAGAGGATCTTGTGTTCGGACGCTTTCTCCTTCGTTCTGTCACAAACCTAATTTTTATGATAGACTTTCGCACTTTTCTCATGCAAGTCTTCCCCATACTCACCTTTACTACAACTCACTTTTTGAAGTTTATCTAAGACCTCACTCACCCATGCATGCCTGGCCTAGTTTCTGAGTTGAGACGACTGTTCTGAGTTTGCTTCCATTTGATCACCCCTTTAAAATCCTGACATTAAAATGAAGGGTGTCAGGCTCTTCTCCTGCAAGAAATCCAGGAGTGACTTCTGACGCTAACACATCCCCTCCATCTCATCCTAACACTCCTCTTCCATTAGTAGAGAAGGTGACACCACCACCTCCACCTCCAGTACATGATTTTATTCTTAATCCAACTCATGCAGACGATATTTAGTTAAATATAGACATTGCAAGCATGTTTTGAAAAATAAATATGATAGTCCTAGTGAAAAATATGTGTAATATCCCTTCTTTTAAAAGGGAAATTTTGAAAGTATTATAGGTGCCAACTGAGAAGGAAGATCCTCTCATCATTTTGAATACTATGTACCTCGATAGGCCAAGGGAAAAAATTCCTCCCTTATATCTTTCATTAGGAATGAATGGGCTCTGCTTGAACAACTACATGCTTGATTCTAGGGCCTCAACAAATTTCATGTCATTGAAGGTGATGGAACAAATTGGTCTGAAGACAACCCAACCCTATCAAAATGTATGTGGTATTTATTCAATAAGGGTAAAGGTCTTTGGGGTATGTGAGGACATTGAGGTTTTTCTGATTGATTTTCCACATATCATCCTCCTCATGGACATATTAGTGATCGATGTTCCATATTCTTGGGAGATTCTCTTGTCGAGGACCTAGTCCTCTACCCTTGGGGGTTTTCTTAGCATGATCCTTACACATGCATATATTCCCATGGGAAATGGAATGTATGTGATATTACAAAACCGAGAAAAAAATGATAAACATGTTATGGATTTGAGTGGCTCTAATTATGTCAGTGAACAAAATTATGATTTCCCCCCGCATATTATTGAGTATTATCCATATGCACTACCCTTTATATAGGAATACTCTATAGATATGCCATTACCAGTGGATGGATCTCTTCTTCAGGTCACATGACTTCTCTAGGTACCATGTCCTAGGTAAGTAGGTAGGTCATATTTCTTTCCTTGCATTTTTCATGTTGATTTCTCATTTTAGTTTTACATGCATTTCATATTTCATTTTTCTCTACTTTCATATGATTTCATGCTTAGTTTAGAATTTTTTTTTTAAATGTCATAAATTTAATTTTCTAGATTATCTTTCATTTTGGATTTTATATATATGGATAAAGGGTGATATGATCACCATAAATTCTTTGATTTCTTTGTCTAAGCTTTGGAAGTCAGATGTGTACTAGGGGATGTTATGGTTCTCATGGACTCTACGTAGAACACATGTCCCTAAGTAGGAGCCATATGTTATCCCCATTTTGTGGGATAAATAAGGATATTATGTCTCGTGGCCCTCAAGTTGTAGATATGGAGTGTTGAGATAATACATGACCAACAATATCCTTTTTCACAGATGGAGACCCTTCTCACCACCACAAATGTCATATATTTTCAGATGGAATCCACCATACCAGTTGGCTTCTTAGAGGCACTGGGCCTTGCTCCATGAGGTACAGGTCATGTATTATGGTGAGTATCATTTCAATATTTGAGGCATTTTAGTATGTTGTATCTTAGAATGATTTAGATTTATGACATATGCTTGGACATTATTCCTTTTTACTAGTTTAACCTTGGTGGTTGAAATTGTTCCCTAGTAAGTGGTATTCCTCAGGAATTGGTTTGCTACTAGGAACTCCCTTGAAGAGTCATCATACCATTCTTGGCCATACTTACCACTTTTCATCAATTAAAACCCCTATTTCCTTATCTCTTGGTATTTTAGGGTGTATTGACCCAAGAATGGGTTGTCCCTCATTTTATGGGAAGAAGGGGTTGGAGGCCTAGAGGGATTGATGTTGGGTAAAAGATAAAATACTATATATAAAACCTCCAGATCCTTCGCCCAGGGAATCCCCAAAGAAAGCAATGAAACGATTATATATAAGAAAAGGGGGATGCACAAGAATAATTATTATGAATTCTTAAAGGGTTAGTTGGACAATATGAGGTCTCATCACGAGCCAACCTATCACGATCATGGATATCTAGTGGTATGACATTACCATCATCTGGTCACCAAGCTAGGGTAATGGCTCTCAGTTGCATGGTTGAGAGAAAGGGGTCTCATCATGAGCTATCCTTATCATTTCCGCTAGGTATTTCTAGGTGACACTATCATTATCTAGACACAACGCCAGGAAAATGGCCTTCAAATTGTCCTTAAATTATGAAATAAACAAATAATGGAAAAAATATGGGCTTGGAAAAAATTTCATTGCAAACAAAGGTGCCACACACCCTTTACAAAGGCACCCATGAATGAGACACTACAACCCATTGTATGTAATGAACCCCATTCCCATTGAGTATTAATCCTTAACCACTTAATCCACTTTACATGGCTTAGAGAGGGATCTCTTGGAAACACTCCTTGACCTAGGGTAATATCTACCCAATAGGACACTTTGTCAACCCCCCCATATCCAAGCTTGGAAAGTCGCATAATGTATTTGAGCACTTAATTGTTTGACATGGTAATCTTTGATTCACATGCTTAGGTGGATTATTTATTGACCTGATTTACTTATCATGATATTTTGACTTGATATCCTGGGAGGGCATGCTTATTTTTCTTTGCAGGACCTAGTTGGGGAACAATTTTGGAGGAACAATTCTAGCTTGGGCTTCCATGGGGCTTGAAGCCCACAGGTGGATTCCAAGGGCCTGCATGCCATATGAGAGATACATACCTTTGGATACCTAGAAGACATCATGGATGATATAATATATCCCTCACATGCCGAACATTTTTCCTAGAAGAGGCAAAACATCACCTTTGGAGGCATGATGTCATCTAGGAGGGATAGGGTTTTGTGGTGAGGTTACCATTCATTGACACAAGGAATTTTTTAGGAGAATGGCATTTTGAACATGAAGGAAATGACTTGGATGATTGAAATGTGGCTTTGGGAAGCCTAACTACACTCATCCAACACCATTGACCTGCTCTTAGTTGTTGGACAACTAAGACGGGGGGGTGTGAATCAGTTGTTACAGAGCTTAAACAATTATGCTTATTTTAAACTCTTTACACAACATTTAATGACAGTCACAATAATGCAGGGAAGTAAGCAATAGAACATTCATCATCAGCCACACATATGAGATACACAGAGTTAGATATTTCTTGAGGAAACCCATACAAGGTAAAAACCTCTTCTTCTTTATATGATAAGTAATCATTACATTCTTTACATTATCATACATATAAGCACCAACTCATAATGAGGCTACAACCTCTATTTTGCAAGCTGCTACTTGCTGAGAGCACCAACTCTCTGGATTTTCTAGCACTAGCTAGAAGGAATCACCAACTCTCTGGTTTCTATAACACCAACTAGAAGGAAGCACCAACTCCCCGATTTCTCTAGCATCAACTAGAAGGAAGCACCAACTCCCCGGTTTCTCTAGCACCAACTAGAAGGAAGCACCAACTCCCTGGTTTCTCTAGCACCAACTAGAAGGAAGCTACAACTCCCTGTGTTCAAGCACCCACTTGAACCTTTGAGGACAACAATCCTCCCTAGCACCTCCCTACCACCCTGAAATATAAATTTTTGCTAATGAAACTTATCACAATGATACAATATTTATCATTGGCTTACTAGACTTATCACTTTCCTATTAAGATGCTCTACTCTCCTGTATCAGTGTCTCTCTGTCTACATCTTCTTGGGATTTATGATCTTCTATTTTTCTCTACAAGAGCACCTCAACCTTCCTTTAGTGTCTTACTATCTTGCTCCACACATTCCTTGCGCTTTCTATGCTTCTGCCTTTTATGCTCTATGCACCATGTCCATTCAATGATCCATTCCTCTTCTCTGTATTTCAGTTGTTGCACACTCCTCCTTCTACACTCTTGAATCCCTCTCAACAACAACAACCCCGTCTCTTCTTTTTTCTGCATACTTATAGTCTTTGTGCCCCTTGTGCATGTTGTCCCGTCATGCTTCTCCATACTCTCTCATGTCGAGTACTCTACCTGTTCATCATGAAAACTCTTCATCTTCTCTGGCAGTTAGATCCATCTATCAATTGCCTCTATAAAAAATCTTCATTCCACTGACAGATTCCTAGAGACTCTTTAGCTCCTCTGGCAATCACACAGAAGTCTCTTCGAGTCCTCTAGCAGAAACCATCAGTGGTTTCTAGCAGTTACACTATGAACCTCCAAAGACCGCTTCAGTAACAGAATCACCACTAATCGATTAACTGTGAAGAGAAACAGTAGCCCTTCGATCATACTTTAATTCACCTGCACCATTGGATGGAGTTTGTAGGGTCTTGCATTTAATTCATATGCCCACTGGCTGTGACTGAGCGCTAAACAGAGTTTTAATTTTGTGATCTTGCATCTCGACACTCCTGTGATAGAAGATCTCTACACTCCAAGTCGCGATCGCCGAGACTCCGAGATGGAGCTTAGCACTGCTAGCTTCTTCCCCTCACGTGACCACCAACTGTGACCATAGGATGTGCCAAAAGGCACTTCATATTTCACGAACTTATAAACTTCATTGAGCCTGATCAACGGTCGAGATCTCCAATGAGTCGACGATCCAGATCTCATCGCGATCTCGCATATCGCGATTCCTATGATGAAGAGTCTTGATGCTCCAAGTTGCGATCACTGAGACTCCGAGGTGGACCTTAACTCTGCTAGCTTCTTCCCTTCATGTGACCACCGACAGTGACCACAGGCTGCACTAAAATGCTCTTCATGTTTCGTGAACTTATGAACTTCATCGAGCCTGAACAACGGTTGAGATCTCTAAGGATATGATGGTCTAGATCTCATCGCGATCTCGCATATCACGATTCTTGTGATGAAGGTTCTTGATGCTCCAAGTCGCGAGCACCGAGACTCTAAGATGGAGCTTAACACCACTAGCTCCTTCCTCTATCTTCTGCATATGTAACCACTGGTTGTGACCATAGCCTTATTTGAAAATGCATTTCACACTTTCGCATCTTGGGTATTCTGTGATGAGTCCTCTCAATTCTCCATGTCACAAAATTCGAAATAGGGCTTGGCTTATCTAGCTCTTGACAATGTGACCACGAGATATGACCACTTGCCAATCAAACGAGCACTTCACTCCTTTGAATTTCCAGTCAACGAAATGATGATCTTTCGCCATGTGTCCTCTGGATCCAATGGTCCACGACTGTCCTCAATGGACGCCCAGGATTCCTTCACAGTTTTGGAGAGTTGGATGACTCTTGGTCTTATCCGCCTTACAACTTCACCATATCTAACGGTTGTTGGTCCTTCGTAATTACTCCAGATCTGACGGCCCATATCTTATCACGATTTTTCCACTTCACGAGCCTTCTTCATGCATGATCAACGGTCCACAATCCTTGGTGATTTGATGGTCTGGATCTTTTCGTGATCTCTCATATCGCGAGTTTGAACCTCTTTCCTTTGGATTTCCTGATCTTCAAAACTATGAAACAAAACCTTTGTCGTTCACCACGTGTCCTTCTTGAATCAACTTTCAAGATTGTTATCGCGATTTTGCATATTGCGAGTTTGAACCTCTTTCCTTTGGATTTCCTAATCTGCAAAACTCCGAAAACCTTTGTCATGCTTTGATTGTTTTCCTACTTCTGAGCTTACACTGTTGATCTTGCCATTCAATCATTGTTGTTCTTCCTTGCCTACCTGTTTTTCATCGTTGTTGTTGTTCTTTCCATCAATGAAAAGCACACTCTTCTTGTAAACATGCCAACAATCTCCCCTTTTGGCATTGATGGCAACCCTAAATGGCTGTGCTAATCTGTTTGGACCTCCAACTGTAGCATCTGGTCTGGACCACTCCTTTTCTCCCCCTTTAACATCAATGTCAAAGAAAACACGCTCCCCCTGAGCTATTGCAGTATGTTTAGGAGGTATCATATGTTCAACCAATACAAACTCCCCCTAATAGGATGGAATTGCTTAGATGTGAGATGGGATGACACCCAGCTTCTGTCAAAGATATTCAAATGGTGTCTTGGATAGGGGTTTAGTAAAGATGTCTACAATTTGTTCTGTGGTTGGAATGTAATGGACCTTAACAACCTGATTGGTGACCTGCTCTCTCAGAAAATGGTATTTTATGGGAATATGCTTGGTCTTGGAGTGGAGTACATGATTCTTAGACACATTGATGGCACTAGTGTTATCACAATGAATTGGGATCGGTGCTGCGTATTTTACCTCCAAGTCTGAAATTGTCTGAATCATCCATAATACCTGAGTGCAACAGGTAGCAGCAGCAATGTACTCTGCCTCTGTAGTCGATAAAGAAATGGAACTTTTCCTTTTACTAAGCCATGCTACTAATGAGTCACCCAGGAAGAATGCTCCTCCACTGGTGCTTTTTCTCTCATCAACACAGTTTGCCCAATCTGCATCTGAATAAGAAGTTAACTGAAAATTCTGATTTCTGGGATACCATAGACCATAAGTCATTGTTTCTTTCAAATACTTGTATATCCTTTTGACATCTAGAAAATGACTCTGTTTAGGTGCAGACTGATATCTTCCTACCATTCCAACAACATGCATTATGTCTGGGCGATATGATGTGATGTACAATAGGATGCCTATCATTGACCTATATGAACTTTGATCAACATCAGGTGACTCATCATCCTTGCTTAATTTGCATCCAGTAACCATAGGTGTGCCCATAGGTTTAAAATCTTCCATTTGAAACCTTTTCAACATTTCTCTTAGATATTTTTCTTGAGAAATGAACATCCCTTCAGACCTCTGAGTAATTTGCAGACCAAGAAAAAATGACAGTTCACCTATGATAGAAATTTCAAACTCAGACTCCATGGAAGAAGAAAACCATTTTACCAATGAATCCTTATTACATCCGAAGATGATGTCATCTAAATAGACCAACACAATGAGCAAATAATCATCCTCTGTTTTGATATATAGATTGTTGTCCATTTTTCCTCTCTTGAACCCTTTTCCTTTGAGATACGTATCCAGTCTGTGATACCAGGCACAAGGAGATTGTTTTAACCCATATAAAGCTTTCTTCATATTGCATACTAAGTCAGGGCTATCAGACAGTTCGAAACCCTCTAGTTGTTCCATATAGACTTCTTCATTTAAATATCCATTTAGAAAAGCTGACTTGACATCAATTTGATAAAGTTTAAAATTTTTATGACAAGCATAGGCGAGAAATATTCTAATAAATTCTAACCTTGCTATGGGTGCAAATGTTTCATCAAAATCCAGTCCTTCTATTTGAGCATAGCCTTTACAAACAAATCTTGCTTTGTTCCTGAGAACTTGTCCCTGCTCATTCAACTTATTCTTAAAGATCCGTTTGGAACCAATGATATTTTTACCTTCCGGTCTATGAACCATCTCCCACGTATTATTTTTCTCAATCTGATCAAGTTCATCATTCATTTCTTTAACCCAAAGGTCATCTTTGATAGCTTCATTGAATTTCTTGGGTTCTAGCATGGATATGAAAGTTATATGTGATTGGTCGATATTTTTTATTATCTTTCTCCTGGTTTGTACACCTTTGTCTTTTTCACCAATTATCTGACTTGCAGGATGATTCTTTTGAGTAATTATGGAGGAGGAATTTGAAGGAGCCTGCTGATTTGATTATGTCTGAGTATTTGAGTCTTCATCTGATTCAGAGTCTTTTTTTTCTGATTCTTGGACCTGTTCATCTTCATCTTTAGTTTTGTCCTCTATAGAAGACTCATTATTGTACACCTCTCTTGCTGGGATTCCTTCATCAACTTTTACATCAATAGTCAACCATTTTATGCAGCCTCTTATTATAGCATCTGTATCCTTTACTGTTTGTAGCATATCCTAAGAATATACCCTCATCAGCCCTGTCATCATATTTTCCAAGGTTCTCATCATTATTCTTTATGTAACATTTACTCCAAAAGACTTTGAAGTGTGTGATTGAAGCAGGTCTCCCATACCACAATTCATAAGGTGTCTTGTCACTTTATGGTTTGAGGTGAGCTTTGTTAAGAACATGGACTCTTGTGTGTATTACTTCTACCCAGTAGGTTTTACCAATGTTCTTCTCATTCATCATTGACCTGACCATTTGCTGCACTGTTCTGTTTTGCCTCTCCGCTACTCCATTTTGTTGTGGAGTTCTTGGGATTGTGTATTCTCTCTTGATCCCATGCTTATCACAGAATTCCTTGAAATCACTTGACATAAATTCTCCTCCTTTGTTCGATCTTACTGCTTTTAACCTCTTTCCTGTTTGATTCTCAGTTAAAGCCTTAAATATTTTAAACTTCTCAAATGCTTCAACTTTTTCCTTGAGAAAGGCAACCCAAGTAAGTCTGGAGTAATCATCAATAATAAACATGAAGTAGTTTTCTCTCCCTGTGCCTTCCTATCTTGATGGTCCACATAAATTCATGTGAACTAGTTGGAGTGGTTTCTCTGTTGAAGTAAATCTCTTGGCCTTAAATGGTGTCCTAGTTAGTTTTCCTACTTGGCAGGGTTTACACATAGAATCTTGGGGTTTTGATATTCTCGGAAGATCTTTTACTACCTCAAGATTTTTGAGATTGATTAAGTGGTCAAAGTTTAGATGTCCAAGTCTCCTATGCCATAACCAACTTTCATCATGTTTACTTAGATGACACTCTTATCTATTTTCTTTCAGCACATATACATTATTTTTTGTCGTTATGCCTTTAACCACCACTTTTCCTAAGTTTACAGACTTTATCTTGCAGTCCTTGGACATGAACACCACTTCACATCCTCTGTCACAAATTTGACTTACACTGAGCATATTATGTTTCAACCCATCTACAAGTAGAACATCTTGGGCTTTTCCTTTTCCATTACTTAAACTCACCATCCATTTACCCTTTATTTTACATGGAGCATCATTTCCAAAGGTTATGTTTGTTGATTTGCTTTCACTTAGAGATAGAAACTTACCTTTGTCTCCCATCATATGTTTGGAGCATTCACTATCTATATACCAAGGGTTCATTTTTCTTTGAGCTCACAACACTAATCCACACTTGTCACTTTCTTTCTTCTTCAACACCTTGACATTTTCAGCAGGGGAATTCAAATCTGGTTCATAGTTCCTTAATCAACAGTCAACAGATTTATGTCCATAGTTATGAAAGATGTAGCATTCAATCTCATTGTTCAATACATCAAAATTATTGTTGCAGCATTGTCTACTTATTGACTGTTGATTATTTCTTTACCTCCTTAGTTGCATGTCTCTAAACTTAATTTGGCAATTTGCAATTTGTGAAGGTTTGTTACTTGGTTGTATCATTCTTTGTTGTGGCAAGTATTTATTCCTTTGAAATCTTAATTTCTCATGTCTAAGTCTTAAGGAACTATTTACAACTTTGTGACCAAAGTTAGAACAGTAGAAACAACAACCATAGAAAAATTCTTTGTACCTGGAAAATGGTTGTCTTCTTTGAGAAAATCGATTTCTTCCATGCTAATGACATATTTCAGCAGGGAGCACATTATTTCTTTGTTCTACAGATTCAGTCCTGGCACCTTTTTCTTTACTCGTCCTGGGCGGATAATTGTCTTCCTTTGTTTTTGCAACTTTGTTGTTGTCATTGGTTGTAGATTTGACAAACTTGATGGGTTCTTCATTTCTTGGCTTATCACCACTTGATCCCTCTTCATAACCCCAACCAGTTTTCAGCTTTGCATTCCTTTGTTGATTCAAAATGGTGGCTAATCCTTCTAAGGCTTTGATACTTGATAGATTCTGATTATACAAGGCTTGAAACTTCTCCATCTCTTTCCTAGTTTTCACTACTTATTGTTCTAAGGCTTCACATCTTGCCTTCCTTTCTGATAACTGTCATTTCAGAATGTCTTTGATTTTCTTTTCCTCTTCTAATTCCACTTTTAGTAGGACAAGGTCTTCATCAGGTTCTTTACTGTGTTTCTCGAACTATATCATCAATTGTCTTTGCTTTTTGTTCTTAATTCTTAGTTTGTCAATCTCTTCCAGTGCACTGATCAATTCTCCTTCCATGTCAACCACAACTTCTTCTTCATTATCATCACTTCATGTGCTTAGATTATCATATTCATATTTGGCCATAAGTATGAATTCATTTAGTTTATCTTCAATAGTGGAGTCATTGTCTTCATCATCTGAAGGATCATCATCATTGTTTACACAAAGACTTTCCTTCTTAAAGTTATTCTCCTTAAACAAATTTATGTGTTTGTGATTCTCCTCATCATCACATGTCCGATCCTTTCTTTTGTGGGGAAATCTATTTTCAAAATGCCCTATCCTACCATAGTTGAAACATTTTAAAGGCATTTTACCTTTGTATTTGCATGATCCCTTCTTCACTCTCTTCAAAAAAAATTCTTCAATTTCATCAGGCTCTGAATCCTCATTCTCGTCTGCCTTAAATGATGCTTCTCTGGGGGTGGGTTTATCTTTAACTATTCTCATTTCGTATGCAGTCAATGTTCCTAGAAGTTGATCAAACTCCAAGGTTTTTAGATCATTAAGTTCTTCAATAGCAGAGACCTTTTGGTTAAACCTGTCTGGTAGAGATCTCAAAATTTTCTGAACTAAAGAAGGTTCCTCAATTTTTTCACCAAGTGCTTTCATTGCATTTACAATTTCTTCTACTCTCAGAAAGTATTTTCCAACAGTTTCATCTTCCTTCATCTTCAGCTGTTCAAACTATATTATGTAGGTTTGAAGCTTGGTGTCCTTTACCTTCTCATTACCTTCATAACTGCTAATGAGTTTGTCCCACATTTCTTTGGCAGTTCCTAGGTGCATAACTTTTACGAATTCTACTTCTGCAAGCCCACTCAAGATAGCATTCATA
>ML798558.1:32704-49726 GCA_009831015.1 Picea engelmannii | reverse complement strand
CAACAGAAAGCATGGGTCAGATGGTTACATTTGGGAGAATATTGCTACAACACCACCCAACATATGTCCATTGGCATGTCACCCTTCAGAGATTTATATAGCTATGATACTTTATCATTTGTGGAGATTGCATTTGGTGATAGTAGGGCTCCGATGGTACAGGATTGGATACAACAGAGCCAAGACATTCTTAGGGAATTGAAGGATCATTTACAGAGGGTGCAAAACCAACAAAATGTCCAAGAAGACAAGCACAGAGTTGATCGTACCTTTGAGGTTGGTGATTTAGTCTATTTGAGGTTGAAACCATACAGGAAGGCCTCCATTAAAAGAAGCAGAGCGGAGAAACTGCAGCCACATTTATTTGGACCTTACAGAGTCAGCAGGAGGATAGGGGCAGTAGCTTATGAGTTGGAGCTTCCACAGGGTAGAAAAATTCACAACGTCTTCCATGTCTCGTGTCTTAAGAAATCCCTCGGTCAACATGTCGGGCCTATTGAGGCATTACCTCCCATCGATGAGGAGGGACAACTTGTTTTGATTCCAGAGGAGGTGTTAGAAGTATGAGAAAAGAGGCTCTGAAACCGAAGCATCAAGGAGTATCTGATCAGGTGGAAGGATTTACCCATTGAGGATGCCACTTGGGAGCAGGAGCATGTGGTTAGAGAAACAGGTTTGGAATTGCTTGAGGACAAGCAATTTCAAGTAGGGGAGACTGTAATGTCCCCCACCTCTTAGAGAGGTAATGAGGAGACTCAGTGGCCTGGGCACCCCCACTAGGTCATAGTCTCACACTGAAGAGGGGAAAAAGTCAAGAAGTTAAAAATTATATTTTTAAGTTGACTTAAGAAAGGAAAAGGAAAGGAGTAAAAGATAACTCAATAAAAGAATAGAAGATTAACCCTGGGTGTTAACCTAACTCAACAGAGAATTAGAAGGAAAAGTATAAGTAAGAGGCTAGGGTGCACCTATTACTCATTCTGGTTTTGGATTAGCATTTGCTATTGTTCTTGAGCATTCAGTTTGGGGGTTTTGTTGTACAAACCCTTGGGAGCAACTCAGTGGTGAAATATCCACTCACCTTGTTCCACAGCTTGGTCTCGTGGATGAAAGACTCCTCCACACCATTCTAGTCTCAGGGCCAGTTTATCAAGGGAGGTTCAATCCAGCTTATCTTGAGGGCCTAGGGCCATTCCGACAGTTGGGTTTTGTTTGCAGGGGCGGGACCATTAGTTTGAGGGATTTTCTGGAGGGTTATCATCATTCTATATTTGTCTGCAGATTGGGATGTCATGGAGCCATAGGGGACGTCCTGTGATTCAGTAAAACCCAGATCTAGGGGGATCTACTTGAGATCTGAGCCCGAAACTTCTCCCACGGGATTCTCATAGCCCTATCTATTTTCTTGGAGAGTTTCAGAGCATTTGGAGGCCTCCTTCATCAGGGTCTAACCAGCTAGGGTTTCAATCATCCAGTGGGGCACACCATTGAGTGAAGAATTCAGATCTACAGAGATTGAGAGGGATCTTAGAGATTCGATCACTTGGGTTGTTCTTACCATCACCCGATCTATCAGTTGGCATATTTATTAGGGTGATTGGTCACTTTTGGCAGCAGGGCTGAATTATCTAGGGGTTCAGTCATCCAGTGGGGCGCACCATTCAGTGGGGAATTTCAGATCTACAGAGATTGAGAGGGATCTTGGAAATTTGGTTACCTGGGTTGTTCTTACCATCACCCGATCTATCAGTTGGCATATTTATTAGGGTGATTGGATACTTTTGGAAGAAGGATCGATTTATTGAGGGTTTCAGCCTTCCATTGGAGCATGGAATTCTTCAGCTGGAGAGTTTGGCATTCAGATCTGCTTGTATTGATTTTCATTTCTTATTCAGCCTTTGGAGGCATCTTTTGTATTAGCGGGGGCATTTTGTAGCAGCTCATACCTATTGCTTGCACAACCATCTGAGGTTTATGCCAGATCGGCCATCTAGTGTATTGATCTTACATTGCTCATAATAAAAAGGTTAGATCTTTGCTTGTGCTTCTACATCTTGAATATATTGTGATCTCCATGTGTTGATGAATCTTGTATGCACTTAATAACTCAATAAATTAGTAGTAGTTAGTGATTCCAAGAAAGAATTTGGTTTGGGATCACTACAACTGATGTGGCAGGTGACTGTACAGGTGGTTGATGTGGCCCAATGGTTGGTTTCCATGTGGCCCAGTCATGGGTTTCCATGTGGTAGTGGGAAAATTCCCAATGAGGCCCCAAGAAATGAAATTTAAAAATAAAAAATGGGGGAACCAGGTCTTCCAAATATGGCAAAGCCAGCCAAATATGGCGCCAAACGGTCAATGTAAACCACCACTAAAATTTGACAGAACCACCATTTAAATATATCCATATAAGTTACAACAAACACCCAAAAAGGGGAGGCCCGCAGGCTCGACCCTAGGACCTACCTACTATATACGCCTTAACAAATGCTCTGCAAACCACTAGGCCAAATGACCTCTGTTTTTTACAATGCCCAAATTATTATTTAAAAATTGAAAATCTGGTAATGCAAGGAGGAGGCATGATGGTATGACCAGGCACAATTTACGAGGCATTTTTGGGAATTAACTGTAGGTTGCAGGGCACGAAAACCGAGACAAAGTTTCTCTTGGTCCTGGGAGTGCTAGAGTTAGATTGAGGCATGTCGATAGTCATTTTTTGGTAATTCGACGCCACAAATTCAATGGTGTTGTTTTTTTTTTGATCTGAGAAAACAGTTTGCAGCTTAATTCTAGAACGAGGTATACTTATGTATTTTTCCAAATTCTTTTGCTGATTTAATAAAAAGGCCTACCCATTTGAGAGCATGACCTAGAGATGTAGTCAACTTGGGACGAACTCTGTTATCAATTTTTGTGTTCAGATTTGATGCTTATGTCTCTTTATTATTGAGCTCTTCCTTATTTAATGGTGCACTTTAATTTATGATCATTTAAAACAGTTCTTTATAAGTCACTTCGATGAAAATATCCTAGATCAAGTCTTGTGGTTTACCCTAAAATTATTTGGACAAACTATTTTGGAGAGATTTTGTATAAATAGAGATCATAAGATCTCATTTCATAACATAACTCTCCCATTGTGAGAAGTATTGGACTAAATTTTTCAATATCTTTGGCTATTTATCTCTCTTGTGCTCTTGTTTATGGCTATCTCTTAGATTATTGGTTGATGGAAGTGATGCGCTAGCCTTGGAAGGCTATTCTCTTGCTATTGTGGTGGTTTGTCTAAGGTTTTTTGTTAAATTGGTAAGGTTTTTACATTGTTTCTATCATTTGTTGTTCAAGTCAACGTTATTTTATATACCTAGGTGGGAAGTATAAGGACATACACCCCCACCTTAGTCTCCATGACTTTATGCTTACGTGTTATTGGTTTAACAAGGGTTTCTAAGAGAAGTATAAGGGAATACACCCTCTTAGCCTAAACCCTAGCTAGAGATACTTGCCTTGGGGAGTAAGAGGATTTACACCCCCAAGGAGGTAGTAATTCTAGATATTTCTTTGCATGACTCCATTAACCCAATTATTGAAGGAACTATTCATTTACTTGTTTCATTGGATAAATAAATTGTTGCCTTGGTAAACGTACAAGTTTCAAGTTTTAAAGTTGTCTCTTCGAGAAAGTGTTCCTTGAGACTTTAGCTCCCTTGCCTCATTGAGCCATCCCATTTCACCCATAACTTCTTTCTGATGTTACAAAACTAACCTACAACGATTAGGGCTGCAAAAAACTAACCTTCTAACACATAATAACTCCTAAACTAACCCTAGGATTTATCCCTAACGTTACCCTAACCCTCTACTAAGCCTAGCGCACCTATTTGGCTAGTTAGAGGTGGTTTATTGTGGCTGATTTTTATGTTTTTATGCTTGGTTTGATACAACCATAAGGATGATAATATCACTGTAGAAACCTTTTGTTTCAACCTTCCTCTTTGTGCTAAATTTATTGCTTAATCATTGGTGAGTTGAGATGGCTTTCAGAAGCTTTCCTCTTGCTTATTTTATCATATGCTTCGCACTCATATTGAAACATTTTCTATATTTATTGAGCTGATATATATCATTTAATTTTGTTGCAATTAGGTTCATCAAGGTTAACTTGCTTGTCCAACTAACATATTACATTATATGCATTGTTTTCCTTATGTATTGGGTAGGTATTCACACTTGGTAGGTCACTCAACTCATTTGGAAACCCTTGAAACTTCCCAAGACTCTTTCCAAATATATTTATACCACTTAGAATTGACCCCTAGGGACATCCATTCATACTTAACCCTTTCCATTGCATTTCCCCCAAGGTTCACCGAGGTTTACCCCTTGAGGTGACTACCTCACCTCTAAAGTGAAGGGGACACCTTCCTAGGGTGATAGTGGGTAGGTGCCCTCCTAGTTGTCTCCAATTGGTGGTTGGTTTGAGATTTTCCCAACCTACAACTTGTGAAATAATAGGTTCAATTGAAGGGACTGATCCTTCACTAGAAGAAATGTAACATATATGTACACACACACACACATGTGTGTGTGTGTGTGTGTGTCATGGTATCAAGGAAGAGGGAGGATTTATTGTCCTGGGTTTACTAGTGAGTTAGGTGGGTCCAAAGGATATGTATCTTGTTGTCATAAAATTGGTGAAGTGGATGGTGAAAGAGGGATGGGTACCTTATCTTGAGAAGGTTTGTTAGATGCATCCTTGGGGGTAGTTGCAATGATAAAGGACCCTATATCATAAAGGGACTCTCGAATATATCGAATGGAATTTATTCGACGAATATAATATTCAGTGATCAAGGGACACATGTAAGTGAAATGATCCAGTTGTCCACATAGTTCACATGAAAAAGTGTGGTGTGCATTCATGAAAGTGGATACATAGTAAGTGTTATAAGAACTATATGTCAGGTAGGTTGATGGTTGTGATACCACCTGACTAGGCTCCAGTGTTTTCATTTGGAATACCACTACTAATGTTTCTAAAAATTGAGGTAAAGTGGGATAGTGATGAGTAAAATGGCCATATTGTGAACATATTTTGTATGTGAACTTGGTACACAATGTTTTATTGCATGGCATGGTAGAGTCTTGAGAAGGGCTGGTTGAGGTTGCTACCAGGGTGGGAAACAATGGCGTTGCTCGAGGGAGATGGATAAGGTTCTATAACTCCAGAAGGGTGGGGAACAAGTTGGTGAACTGACCTAGTGCTTCACAAAGTGCACATGGGGTTTGAACTTGAGGTGTAGCTTCATATTTTCCCCCATATTTCTTCTTCTTTCCCCCGGTGATGGTATCCTTTCCCCAAAATGTGTGACCAGGTTGAGGAAATGGTGGTTGAAGTAGGGTATGCATGGGTAGATAAATTGTTTTAGGGCGAATTGATGGTACTGGTATCATACATGGTGGGCCAAGATACCATATAGGGATAAATATCACCATATTAGGAAGGGTAATGGTATATTCTACTTGGTATGCCAAAATATTTTGTGGTGGGTAGAAGAATGGTATTTAGGTAAGGTGTTGAGGAAGGGTTTTCCAAAATGTTGGTTGGTCATTCATGTGTGGTTTCTATAGGTTATATTGAGTTATGGGTGTATCAAGGATAGCATGAGGTATGTATGTCTCAGGTGTAGTATGAAATATCATTGTATCAAGGGTAGACTGTGGTATGTGTCTTTTCGTAACATAAGTGATTATGCACACTTGAGAAGATTCAGAGGGTGGTACTCATACTTGATCACCCTATTATGTGCCAAGGAGTGAGGGGTGTTGAAATATCCTTGGACACATCTCCATAAATGGTAAATATTTTAGTTGCACCCCAATGAAGGGGGAGATATTATCTAATGTTTTATTGAGGAAAGGTTCATAATGTGTTATTTGATCGAAAGTAATTACCTTCTCGTTATGAGGGAAGACCATGGTATGAAACATAGATGAAGCCACCACCTTCATCACATACATGTAAATACATCCTAGCAAGATGTTGTAGTCTAGTGGGGAATCTATGACCTCAATGTCAATTAATATTATCTTGAATACTATCTCTATGGGTATGTTTTTAAAAATACTCTCAGGTTGTGATGGGTGGCCATTATAGGCCTAAAGGGTTATAGTCAAAAGGGTAAGCTCATGAGAGCCAATCTTCCACCAAATAGTTTTGGACATAATCCATGTGGATGAACCCTCATCTACGATGAATATATGGATAATGATGTTCTGAATCATAATCAGGATTTGGAAAGAAACAAAGTAAGGAAGTCTAGGTTCTAAGTAGCCTAAATCAAAAGTAATGAGATGAGATTTAGAACGGTCGACTACTCCCAATGTCGATAACATTGATTTCCTTTATGAAGGAGAGGTTTGAAATACCTTGAGTTATGACATGGCTATGGCTAATTGGGCCAAGTTATCCACAAGGATATATCTATGTGATTCCTTTTCATGTGGGTTATGAGTAGTACATCATAGAGGTACTCTAGGTAAACATGGGGTAAGTTCATCACTAGGATACACGATCATCAAAGAGGGATCTACTAGTAATTGGAGTACCTCTAACATGGTTGGAGTAGAGTCAAGAGGCATGTCATATTGTTGGTTGAAACTATGAAGAAGGAACTCCTCCTCTATTATAAGGAGAATGTTATAGGTTGTATAATTCCTTGGTTGAGATTTTCCTGGATTAGGGTATTGAACCATCTGTTGGGTAGAGGGATGTTTATATAAAAATTGGTCACCTTGATTTCTCTCTCTTTGAATAATAAAAAAAATGATATCAGAAGAAATAAATTTTGAATAATCATAATTTCATGGTGTATCCCTTAGTCTTAGATTCACCATGCATTTTGTGGATTCAAAATCCAATTTTGTATGCTCACGATATCCAAGTTTTTGTCCAACCGCACAAAAAGCACTTCGAGAAGTCTTGGGATACTATTTTTCTCATTCTTGAGTTAATTTAATTTTTCATTGTAAAGTCGATTTCCTCTCATATTCGTGTGTCTAAGTCCCTCATCTCTTTCCATACTTAGTTTTTTATCCATATTTCCCATACTTTGGTCTCATATTACACTCTCTTATACTCCATATTCAGTTTTTTTCCCATATATCCCATACCCATTTCCCCTCTCTTCACACTCCACTCCTCACTTCACCCCACTCTTCTAGACTTATATATATTTTTTCAATTCATATTTTTACCTTTCCCATTTCTCCCATACTTGAGATTGTTTCTCCCTCTCCTCACCTCACACCCCTCTCTCGCATCCATGGGTTCATATGCACCCTCATTTTCCATCCACCCCCATGACCTCATCTACATATTCTCCTATATCCTATGTCACCACTCCTCCACAATCATTCCTCTATCCTCTATGGTTTTGGATGCCCCTCCTCCTTGTAAATTTCTTGAACCTGCATAGAATAGATCTAGATAGAAAATAACACACACATTTGCAGAGATAAATTGAGAAAGAATAAGAAAGAGAGAAAGAATAGAAGAATTCTCATTTACCAAATGAATAATTGATGAATTACACATGAAATAATCTGTATAACTCAAACAATACGCACTAGAGGAGAATACAATGTGCCATAGCGGTGGAATAGAGTGATCTGGACACACACCAACAATTACGGGAGTAAACTTCCACCTAGTCTAGTCTCTCAGGAAGTTACGGGAGTGAACTACCACCTAGCTGAGTTAACTAGTCTATCAATCTTTAATTAACTGATTGAAATAGAGTGAAGTGAGGAGGAGATCAGGGAATCATGGGTAATGTGCTAGTATAGTGATGATACAAAGGAAAATGTGCATTAGCTCCTGATGATCCCAATGTTGCATGGTGATAATCCCAATGTAGCATCTAGAATTGTTAAGTACCTATACCAGATTTGGAAATACAATCACCACAAATACTGAATACACAATAGATCCACAAAGCAAGATAGAAGAAACCACACTTTATTATGTCCAAACCCTTGAGGTAGGGAAACACCATACAATGGATCTTATTATGGAAGGGATCATCTCCTGTTCATTTGCCTCTTCGAAGGGTCATCCTCCTATTGAGCTACCACTCACAATACAATAATTCTCTTCACATCCCATTACATTGCTTGAACCCCTTTATATAGTACTACCATCACCTAATAACATTTTAGAGGAGGAATCTTCTAGAAGTAGAACCTTCTAAGAAGTCCCCTTACATTTATTATATCTAATTACCCATTTATTATATCTAACAACCATAGTGAGCCTTATTAATAATATAGTGGACCTAGTCCACCTTACATTGAATGGCCTCCACTATTATCAGTATGGGCCCTCTACCCCCCCCCAACTACCTCTCTATCTACCTTACATTCCACCCCCCTTATGAAAGCATTGTCCTCAACACTTGATGTAAAACCATATACCAGGGTCCCATGGATAAGTGTGGACCACAATGATGAAGTAGACTAGAGAACCATCGTCCCATTGAGAAATGGAAGCCACCATGATGAAGTAGTCCAATTTCCATTCTAAACTAGGGTCCCATGTCCAATTTCTCATGTGAACCCACATGGAAGATATCGACACCCAATAACCAACTGAAAATGATACTCCAAAGACTGACACCTGTCATGTGGATCCAAATAAGAAGATCCATCCACATAGTGGAAAATGGTCATAGCAGAATCTGGAAGGAATAATATCACTGCAGAATATGTAGGATGGACGCTGGTAATAATCATTGGCTCCCAATTTGTCACATTGATACTCTCTACAGAAGGTGGATTAGAGTTATCAAATAAAATATAAAAGTGGTTGTCATCCTAGAAACAACAACTATCCATATACCAATCATCGCAATCGGCCTCCAAATCATACCAATAATATATTTCTTGATTATATTCTCCTTGATGTACACCATAAGAAATATCTCCTACATTCTATCCAATGAATCTTGAATACTATGAAAACTATCATTGAGGTAGTTTGTGAGGCCATCCAATTTGACATCCAATGTTTCATACAATTGGGATTTGATAGAGAGCTAGTGGGGGGGGGGGGCAGAGGGCCCATACTGATAATAGTGGAGGCCATTCAATGTAAGGTGGACTAGGTCCATTATATTATTAATAATTCCCACTATGGTAGTTAGATATAATAAATGGGTAGTTAGATTTAATAAATGTAAGAGGACTTCTTACAAGGTTATACTTCTAGAAGATTCCTCCTCTAGAATGTTCTTAGGTGATGGTAACACTATATAAAGGGGTTCAAGAAATGTAATGGGACATGAAAAGAAGTATTGTATTTGGAGTTGAAACTTATTAGGAGGAAGCCCCCTCAAAGAGGCAAGTGAACAAGAGAGGATCTCTTCCATAATAGGATCCATTGTATGGTGTTGTCCTACCTCAAGGGTTTGGTAATAATAAAGTGTGGTTTCTTCTATATTGATCTGTGGATCTATTGTGTATTCAATATTTTTGGTGATTATATTTGTATATCTATTTAGGTTCTTAACAAGTGGTATCAGAGAACTTTCCTTGGTAGACATTGTGGACAAATATTTTTTATTTTTGCAGATTTTTTTTTGGGAGAAGAAAAAAGAAGGCGGCGACATTCCAGAGATTTTTTCTATATTTCTGTACAAAATGTGCAGAAAAAGGTTTTATATCTGAGTTCCTCTCAGAAAAACACCCAAGTTGAAAAAAAAAATCGTCGGAAACGGAGTCCGGGTGGTCAAGATATTGAAGTTTTAAAAGCTGCAATTTTCCAGGGTTTTTTCCGTGGACGGCGGCACGATTTTTTTTTTCTTTTTTTGGAAGTAGTAGATGTTTGAGGCTGAATTTTCCCAAACAAATAACAGATATTAGTTCCCCTCACAATTTAACCCAATTTCAAAAGAAAAATCAGCCCAAACGAAGTCCGGGAAGTGAAGTTATGAGCATTTTAAATTCAACAGGTTTTTAGGGTTTTTCCAGAAAAAACTTCTATTTTCTGCTGTAACTTATTGTTCTATTTTTTGGGTTTTTTCATGACAGATGAGGGACTGAAGAGTTCATAGGGTGCTCATATGGATATTTCTTCTCAAACCCTCAAATAAATTCTACATATTATTAAAGCATTCAAAGCCCAATTGTTTGACAGATTGGATGGCTTTGTAGATGGCCTCAATGATTGTTTCTGTAGTATTCAAGATTAATCGGATAACATGTAGAAGATATTTCTTATGGAGGACCTCAGGGATGAATATAATCAAGAAATATATGTTTGGTATAATTTTGAGGCCGATTGTGATGATTGGTATATGGATAGTTGTCATTTATGGGATGAAAACCATTTCCATATTTTATTTGATGATTATACTCCACCTTCTATAGAGAACATCAATGTCCCACATCAGGCGCTAGTTACCAGCATCCAACCTACATATTATACAATGGTATTGTTCCTTCCAGATTCATATTTGATCATCTCCCACTATGTGGATGGATATTCTTATTTGGATCCACATGATCAGTGTCAGTATTGGGAGCATCATTTTCAGTTGGTTATTGGGTGCCAAAATATTCCATGTGGGGTTCACATGAGCAATTGGACATAGGACCCTGGTTTACAATGGAGGTTGGAATACTTCATCATGGTGGCTTCTATTTCTCAATGGGACCCTGGTTCTCCAGTCTACTTCAACATTATGGTCCACACTTATCCATGGGACCCTGGTATATGGTTGTACATCAAGCATTGAGGAAAACGTTTTCATAAGGGGGATGGAATGTAAGGTAGCTAGAGAGGTAGTGGTGGGGCCCAGAGGGCCCATAGTGATAATAGTGGAGGCCATTCAATGTAAGGTGGACTAGGTATACTATATTATTAAATAAGACCCAGTATGGTTGTTAGATATAATAAATGGGTAGTTAGATTTAATAAATGTAAGAGGACTTCTTAGAAGGTTATAATTCTAGAAGATTCCTCCTCTAGAATGTTCTTAGGTGAGGGTAGCACTATATAAAGGGGTTCAAGCAATGTAATGGGACATGAAAAGAAGTATTGTATTTGTAGTTGAAGCTCATTAGGAGGAAGCCCCCTCAAAGAGGCAAGTGAACAGGAGAGGATCTCTTCCATAATATGATCCACTGTATGGTGTTTCCCTACCTCAAGGGTTTGGTAATAGTAAAGTGTGGATTCTTCTATATTGATCTGTGGATATATTGTGTATACAATATTTGTGGTGATTATATTTATATATCTATTCAAGTTCTTAACAAGACTCCACTAAACTGATCAAACTGAAGAGAATATTCTCCCTAGAGGAATATTCTTCCTAAAATATAGGATACTCAATAATGACTAATAAACATAGGAAAAACCTTAGGAAAAATAATTCCTAGGTGTGTGTGAAGTAACTCCAACACCCCCTTTGAACATCACTATGGTGAAAATAAAGAATGGGTATCGGAGATGAGGCCATGTTAGGTACCCAAATACAAAGGATACACTGAAATAAAGTGAGGAAAGAGGGGAAAACTCATGGGAAACCCCCCCCTCAAGGTACAATGTAGTAAAAAGAAGTGTTGACAGTTGCTAAGAAATGATGTCCTTCACTCCAAGATGACTTCGTAGAGAATGGAAATTATTCTCAGTGAAGGTCTTGGTGAAGATGTATGCAGTTTGTTCTACTGAAGGAAAAAACTGTAGGTCGATGATCCCCTCGTGTAATAAGTCCTGAATGTAGTGCATGTGGAGCTCGATGTGCTTCATCTGCTGCCTCTAAAATGGATCTTTGCAAAACTTTAGAGTGCTCCAGTTGTCACCCCAGATGATGATCAACCGATGAAACTGAATTCCCAACTCAGTGATAAAATGTTGTAGCCACATAGTGTGAATGGTTATGTTAACTACCCATCTGTACTCTTCCTTGATTGACGATAGAGAAATAGAAACCTACTTCTTTCTCGACCAACAGATTGGCCAAGAACCAAGATTGAGTGAGTAACCAGATGTGGAATTGTGATCAGTTATTTCGCCATCCTAGTCAGAATCAGTGAACGCGATGAGATCCAATGTAGATTCTGTTGCATAATGAATCCCAAAGGTGATGGTTCCCTGTACATATCAAAGGATACACTTTGCAGCCTTCCAATGAAGCTCATGTGGCTCCTGCATGAACCTAGAAACTACACCAACTGCATAGGAGAGGTCTAGTCTAGAGTGTGTGAGATACAACAAGATCCCTACTAGTTGTATGTACAGTGTGTTTTCAACTAGTGGAGTGTCCCTGCCATCCTTAAGTTTGAATCCTGATAGGAAAGGAGTAGGAGGAGACTTGCAGTCTGTCATGTGAAATTCTCAATGAGAGCTCGTGCATACTTGGCCTGAGATAGTTTGATTCCTGACGCATCCTGACTGATATCGAGTCCAAGGAAGAAGTGTAGAAAACCCATGTCCGTCATCAAGAACCTTTCATGTAGAATCATCTTGACTTCAACAATCGTTGAAGTCGAGAAACAAGTGATCAACAAATCATCAACATACATAACTAAGAGTAGAAGTGAGTCATTCGTCCTGAGCATGTAAACATTTAGGTCTGATTTACAACTAGAAATTTTTGTGACAACAAATATGAGTCCATATTGGCATACCATTCCCTCAGATCCTTCTTGAGGCCATAAAGAGACTTCTTTAGTCGACAGACCAAAGATGAATCTTGCATAAATCCATGGGGCTGCTCCATATAGATCTCCTTAGAGAGATCACTGTGAAGAAATGCATTCTTCACATCCATCCGATGTACTTCCCATCCCTTGGCTGCTGCAATGGTAGGTTCCAAACGTATGGAATCCATCTTCACTACTGGAGAAAAGGTCTCATCATAGTCAATGCCATGCACCTACTAAAATCCTTTGGAAGTAATCTTGGCTTTGTATCTACTAATATGTCCATCCATTGTGCTCTTGTTCCTATAGACCAATATGCATCTGACAAGTTTTCTTTCGGAAGGAAGGGGGAACATATCCCAGGTATCTCTCTCGAGGAGGGAGTTGTACTCCTCTTGCATGGAGGATACCCAAAAGGGATTTCCATTAGCATTGCCATAAGACTATGGATCTGAAGACTGAACCAAGAAAATATTCCTGGGTGGAAATGGTTTAGTGGTAGTGAGTGCAAGAGGATGCTCCTCGAAATCAAATCAATTCCTCCTAGTATCAGTTGAATCCCCAACAAGATCCCCTGCATCCTGAAGAGTATTCTAGGCCCACTTGGGCCTCATCTCTGGCTCTACATCTGCAAATTCATGCATTGACTTTACATCTGAATGTATTAAATATGTGTTTGGATCATCTAAATCTTCCGAATCATATATCTCATCTGAAGAAGAGTCGGCATGTGCATGCTCATCATCTTTGACAGGTGGAAGAATAAATGTGTCTGCTGAGGTACATGCAAGACACTTTCCTTGAATTGGACACTACGCTCAATGATGAGCCAATCTGAGGAAAGATCAATAAGTCTGTATCCCTTCACACCATCATGGTATCCAACAAAGATACACTATGTGCTCTGTGGATCAAGTGCCTTCCCCTTTTCAAAGATAATTCGGGCTCGTTCACGTGAACCAAAAATACGAAAGTGGGTCACTTCCGGTTTGAGGTTGTTTCAAGACTTGTAGGGGGTCTTATCCTTGACATATCTATGGGGATATTTTATTTTGATGTAGGTTGAAAAATTAAGTGCTTCGGGTCATAATCTCTATGGAAGTGACTTTGCATGTAACATGCAAGATTCCATCTCTTTTAGAGATCTCTTTTTCCGCTCTGCAACTTCGTTTTGTTGCAAAGTATAGGGAACTATGTGCTACAACTGAATCCCTACCTCATGAAAACTATTACGGATCTAAAGTTTGAAACAATTTCCCCTATTATCAGTTTAGAGGATTTTGATTTTCTTTCCTGACTGTATCTCAACCAGGGATTTAAAATATTTGAGGTGTTGGAAGACCTCTGATTTTTTCCTGAGAAAGAAAATCCATGTGAAACGTGATAAATCATCAACAAAAATGAGCACATACCTTGATTTTTTGATTGATGGATGTAGAAAATGGCCCATGAGGTCACTATGGATCATATCTAAAGGAGAGGAATCCCTCTGTGTCTTCCCTTTGTCAAATTTATCTTGAGGGTGTTTTCCAAGAATACATCCCTCACAGATTCCTTTCGAGAAATGGATGTTTGGTATACCATCAACCAATCCTTTCTTGATAATTTGGTGCATATATATGAAATTCAAATTCACAAACCTTTCGTTCCATATCCTACTACTTTCATCGACATGGGAAAGCGGTGAAGTAGAATCTGGTTTAATAAATTCAGAAAATGTATACAATCTAGATTGATGATTTACCTCACCGATAACAACCCTAGAATTGGTTTGCATATCATAAATGTCCACTGCATCGAGGGTTAATATGAATTTATTTATGGTGCTGGAATTTTTCATTTGATACATGGAGAGAATATTGGTGGAAAGTTTGGGAACATGCAACACATTCTCAAAGCTTCCGTTGGTGAGTTCAATCCTTCCTTTGTTGGAGACCTCGACTGGAGAGTTGTCCCGCATCAGAATAGGAGGACCTTTTCATGCATACAATGAAGAATAGACTGATTTTGTTGAAGCCATGTGATGTGATTCTCTTGAATCTATGATCCAAGCATCGAGAGAGGAGTTGATGGAAATCAAGGCATGGCTATAATTCCCTTTCTTGGGATTCTGATCTTCTGGCTTCTTCTTCTTGGCACCCTCAGGGATGCGATCTCCAAGGTTAGTTTTCTGAAGTATTTGAGTCATTTGAACTTTTTCTTTGCATGCATATGGATTTTGGATGGAATCCTTTATGGAAGTATGTGCATTTCTCCCCTTTTCTTCCCTTTTCACCTTTGAATCTACAGACATCGGTGAATTGTTTTGAGTACCCTTCCTTCTTCATATTTTCATTTTCTTTCCTTTTGTCTTTATCTTTAGATTTATGATATTTATGATCTCTTCCATATTGCATAGCAAGTGCATGAACCTTTGGGCCTTTGATTTTTCCCGTGTTGATGAGCTTGGTCTGCTCTTGTGTCAGAGTCTCGATAAATTCCTCAAGAGAAGGCATCTTCCAAGCAACTCCAAAGGAAAATCTAACTAAATGGAATTTGGATATGAACAATGAGAATTTAGGACCAAGTTTGGAGAGAATGGTGAGAACCATTTGTTTCTCCTCCTTAGATTTATCAACCCCGCAAGCCTTGAGTTGCGACAGTAAATCCTTAAATTTTGTAAAGAAATCTTGGAGATTGTCGAAGATTTTTGGAACCAATGTGATAAATTCCACCTCGAGCATGTGTCCCCTCATATCATCCTATTTTTCAAATATCCCTTCCATGGAGGTACATGATTCATTAGGGTTTTTACAGGAAGATATGTGAAAAATGAGATCAGGAGAAATGAGAATGCAAATTGTTTTGAATGCTTCATCCATTCAATTAAGATACTTGGATTTTTATATGGATCATGTTGGTTTTTTTTCCATTTTCATGGTTAACCTGTAAAATACTCTTCTTTGAATATTCATGATCATCCTCTCCTTCCATGCAAAGTAATTGGAAGGTGTAAGAATGAATTATTTTGGGAATTCCATTTTTCCGTTGTCTCCAATCTTTGGTACCTGCAAAATAATTTGGTGTGTCTTTTGATTATTAGTTCTTTGTCTCTGATACCATGTAAATTTTGTTGAACCTACACATAATATATATATATATATATATATATATATATATATATATATATAATAACACACACATTTGAAGAGATAAATTGAGAAAGAAGAAGCAAGGCAGAAAGAATGGAAGAATTCTCATTCACCCAATGAATAATTGATAAATTACACATGAAATACTATGTATAACTCAACCAATGTGCACTGGAGGAGAATCCAATGCACCATATTGGTGGTCTAGAGTGATCTGGACACACACAAGTAGTTAGAGGAGTAAATTTCCACCTACTCTAGTCTCTCGGGAAGTTATGGGAGGGAACTTCCACCTAACTAAGTTAACTAGTCTATCAATCTTTAGTTAACTAACTGAAATAGAGTGAAGTGAGGAGGAGATCAGGGAATCATGGGTAATGAACTAGTATGGTGATGATACCAAGGAAAATGTGCATTAGCTCTTGATGATCCCAATGTTGCATGGTGATAATACCAATGTAGCATCTAGACTCCACTAAACTAATCAAACTGAAGTGAAAACTGAAGAGAATATTCTCCCTAGAGGAATATTCTTCCAAACATATAGGATACTGAATAATGATTAATAAACATAGGAAAAACCTTAGGAAAAATAATTCCTAGGTGTGTGTGAAGTAACTCAAACACTCCTTATATTTCCATACCCCCTCACCCCCACAGTGCCACAACCCTCATTACCCACCACACTCCACTGAACCGCCATTACTCCCCCTGTCTTCTCATCCTTCCATTCTCTCCCTTAACTTACTGTTGATACTGAGAGGGGGGGTGAATCAGTATCCAGTACAATTTAAAAACCTTTTTCAACTTATACTTAAACCATTCAATTATATCCAACGAGCAATGACCAATAGTATAAGAGTTACACCAATACACCACAATACACCATGCACAATATATGATAAATAATCAATAGTTTTTGTTCAAGGGAAGTAATGACTTCCAAAGGTAGCTTCAGCTTCCAAATGTAAAGGGAGGTGATAAACCTCCAAGAGGAAGATACAATCCTCCAATATCAAAAGAGATTTGAACTCTCCATCCATGCCCCTTCCTTCCACCCAAGAATATATGAGAGATAATAAAACTTTACATTAAATCATCACCATCAACCAATCATCACATAGAACCTGATAATGCTTTCTGAGACTTCTTCAATTTCTGCAATTATTCAATTCTTGGA